>BSBM01000762.1:4442500-4550000 GCA_027924585.1 Larix kaempferi | reverse complement strand
TGATGATGAATATGTTGATGATGATGATGACAGTGATGATGATGAAGATGGTGATGATGATGGTGATGGTGATGAAGATGATGACGAGGAGGGTATCCACCTTCTCTTTATATTCGCAATTGTCCAGGTCCCTATAGAACTCTCTCCCTTCGTTCGCCCTTAATCACTAACCCTATGTGCCTTTATCCCTCCCCCTTCCCTCTCTATCTCACCTTGTATCCCTCCCTCCCTATATCTTTCTCTAGATCTATCCCTCACTCCCTTTACCTCCCTCCCTCTATGTCGCTTTCTCTTCGTTACACCATCTTCGTCCCTGCCACCCCACTGATTCCTCCTTCCCTATCACACACAACCTCCCACTTTCTTTGTCGCTCACACCTCTCTCTAGTCTCTCTCTCCCCAACCATCTCTCTCTCTCTCTCTCTCTCTCTCCCTCTCTCTCTCTCCCTCTCTCTCAAACACACACACACACACACACACACACTATGTCCCTTTCCATTCTCAAACCCATTCCCCCTCCATCCATATCTATCTCCACCTTTCTCCCTCCATCCCTCACCCTACCTTCTCTCCCTCCCTCTCTCATTGCCTCTCTCTCACCTTCTATCCCTCCCTCATGTTATCTTTCCCTCAACCTATCCCAATCTCTCCGTCACTCCCTCTCTCTCACACACTTTATGTCCCTTCCCCCCCCCCTCTCTCTCTCGCTCTCTCTCTCTCCATTGCCACCACTCCCTGCATGTCTCCCACCAATACTTTCTATCCCTCCCTTCCTATCTCTTTATTTCGTTCTATCCCCATCTATCTCTCACTCCCTCTAAATCCATTCCTCCCCATTATCCCTCTCCCTCCCTCGCTCTATGTATCTCCCCTCCTTGTATTCTTTATTTCTCTCTCACATCCCCCTCGCCTCCATCCATTCCCCCTTGTCACTCAAGTCTCACTTTCAACTTCTAACCCTATACCTCTTCAGAACCTCTTCTAATCCTAATAGTGCTCTCAAGCTCCACTTCCCTTCACCCCCTGTATCCCATCATGTTCTCATTCCCTTCATATCTCCCCACTCAAGCTTCCAACATCCTTCTAATCCCTTGACCCTTTCTCATCCCTATTAAATATTAACCATAGATTCCCTTGACCCTTCCCCACCCCTTCTCAAATATTAACCAAAAATCCCCTTGAGTCTTTCCCACCCCCCCCTCTCTCAAGTATTAAACATATATTTTATGATTTACATAACGCGAGCGCGTTTTGGAACTACATAACGCGTACGCGTTATGTAGTTATATAACGCGTGCGCGTTATGAAATTCTAAAAGCGCGGCAATATTTTTTGAATTTAAACAGAACGCGCTCGTGTTTTTAAGAGCCTAAACCAAGCCGAATCACTTGCTCACATGTCAACAATAATCCTATGTGTATGCTTTGGAGTTTGCTTCGGTAATTCCAAACCTGTGCTATGTTAATGAAAAACCAAAGCTAATTGGGTATTTCTTCCAATTTCTGGAGAAGCCTGTGCTTAGCCACTCGTTACAGTATGCTACACACAGTCATTTTTGACGAAATCTTAGACACAAATAGCATTTTTTCTGCAGATTCCAAATATGTAACTTTTATTTTGAAATATTAATTTTTCCTATTTTCTTTCAATTTCTTTTCTGTCCTACTTCCTTAACTCGTGAAACACACTGTTAGTGTTTCTTCCATAACTTTTTCAATTCTCGATCATTTAAAAAAAAAATTGTATGGTGCACAAGAGGACACTAACCTCCACGTTCTATGAAAAACCCATTTTAAGATTTTTGCATTAAGACCTTCAAAGGCTCTACCCACAAAAGAGGTATTATTTTCGAGGTTTGATCACTTACAAAATTATAAAAAAATTATAAAATTACTAATTTAATTTTCGAAAAATAATGGCGCACAAGTGCTATGTGTTCTCTACATGCATGCCGATTTTTGTAGCTTGATTCCATCATTTAGGCCCTCAAAGGCTCTACCCACAAAAACATATACCTTATCATTTTCCTGAAAAATAAAAAGTGTCTGTTAAGAAAAATGAAACTTGACATAGCTATGCAAATTTTCAATACATAAAAGTTATATATTCGGAAACGTGATTTAATTTCCTACATTTCATCTTTTTTACTCAATGCAAGATATTTTGCGTAAGTAGCTCAAAAAATCCAAGTAAGTTGAGGGATCCCTGCTTTTTCAGTTTTCTATTGCATCTAACGCGCCAAAAGTGACCCTCATTAGCTTGCACTGACCCTTAAGCCTAAACCTGTAGAGATGCTCCTTGATCCAGCTGTCAATTACAAATCATGCTATCAAGTGATAAATGCCACTTTTTTTTCTTTTCTCTATGGTTTTGTTGTGTTTGGTCATCAACTCAGCCATGTATTACTTATTTAAATCAAATTATTGTCCTTCAATAAAAAGAGGAATTCTCTAATCTATTCATGTAGCCTCCCAAAGGGAACATATTCTTGTGATGTAGTTTTATCTTTATTTGCATACTTCTGCAACCTCACAAATATATATATAATCTTCGGCTTTAAAAACGTGCAAACAATGTATTGTGATTTCATGACGTACGTATTTACTGTTCTAAACATAAAAACAACATTTCATTCAATTTCAATTGCACACACTCTCATTAAACAAACATAAACATCTGGCTTCTTTCAATACAAAAAATAATTTGTTCACGTCTTATGTCTCTTCAACATAATTTATTTTAGATCGAAGGTCAAATTTTGAATGCCATGGTTGGTGGCAATGAACACTCAAATTATGTTTTAGGAAGTTTTTTTTTACTTTTTCGTCTTCTTGAATACAACCTTCATGTTCAAACATTTATGAACAAGTCTCAGATACAACCTTTTATGTTCAAACATTTAGAAACAAGTAGTTGGATGTTTGGGTACGTTCACTTGAAAATATACAAACAAGTAGTTAAACTTTACCAAAGAATACATTTGTAAGACCAATTAAAGTTTACCTAAAAATACATTTGTAATACCAATACATGGTAACATTTTTAAGGTTTTTAAAAAGGTTTCCTTAATAACAATTTATAATATAAAGTTAATAACAACAATGGTTCCCATGTGCTAATATGTTGTTAAGTTGGGTTGAAAACAAAAAAGCTTGAGCACTAAATATAATGATGTGGGTACAAAGGCCAAGTATGGGTCTGGATTTCACAAAAAATTATTGCAGAGAAAACAAGTTTACACAGCTACTTTGTAAGCTAAGCTTAACTAAAGGACTTAATTATTTTTCTTTTAATTTTGATAGAGACTTGAAGCTCTACTTTTATCTCTCTTATATTTTTATGGATACATTATGCACCTTCCTTGAGAGGCATGCTGTTTGTGAGTGCATCCATGTTCTCTATTAATCCCCGTTGAGATTGAAAACATTGCTGAGAAATGCATTGTAAGCTGTGGTGTTACAACAAGTTTGTTTCTATTAAACTATTCTAAAGAGATTGATATGAGATATACTCACCAAAATATATTGTTGAAAAATATGTAACTATAGTGGCATTATGATTTTTTATGTCCGCATAAACTGAGGTTCACAGCATAAGCATCCCACCATAAATGATAAACGAAACCCTAGCCAAGTAGCTCACAAAAGATGCCCATTTAATTCATGTTACCAAAGGCTTCTTTTATAGCTTTATAATACCAAATGATAAAAAATAGATTAATATAAAATTAAATCCTAAAAGACAAAAAATAAAATATTTGATCACAAAAAAAATCATTCTATTTATCTGGCCAAAAATTTCTTTTATAGTTTTACAAAGAAGATTAAAGGTTTACAACTAAATAACAAAATCTCTTCGTAAGTGCGCCTTCATGGAGGAGAGACATGGTTGACAAGTGCATCCATGTTCCATATCACGAACTCACTCATGTTAAGCCTGAAGTTTTGCAGTGTAAATATCAACAACTCTCCCATTCGTAGCTTGAATAGGTCTTGCATTCTTTCCATAAACCTGCCAAATAGACAAACATATAAAAAAATGATACTGTGATACTTCTATATGTATTTTTCAATATTTCAGAGGTTGAAATTTGAAAATAGTAAAAAAAACTCCAATTCACATAAACACAGAGATGTAGCAACCTTGTAGACTAGTTTAAGTCTACTAACAATTTAATGATATTACTCCAATATCTGCCAAGTATTCTATTAATTGGATTCAACAACAGTAGTAATACTTACATCATGTAAGGCTGTTTGTATAACTTTCAGTTGGTTTGTTGACACTGTCCTTACCTGCATACAGATTTCTCAAGAGTCAAGTCACAAGTTCGATCCACAGGAAACTGAATTTGCCATTAGACGATAACTAACTACCAGACAGACAACGAAAATACCTCGTCAATCACGTTCCATATGACTCCCTCGGTGCAAGGAGGTGTTGTGAGAGATCCTGTGTACCGGTAGTATTTCGTGCTACCTAATTTTATGTGCTCCGGATTCACCAAACCTAGAGCTTCCTCCGAAGGTTTCATCTCCGCAATGGCCATGATTTCATCCATTAACTGCAAAAATAATAACCACAATATAGTCGCTTCATAATCTAAATATATGTACAATGCAAAATGATATTTGATAGACAAATATACCTCTGCAAGGAATGTGTCAGGACTGCCAAACTTGTAAAGGATTCCAACCACGGCGAATTGCCCGTCCTCTGCTTGGTGCACCAGATGGATTTCTAACGGATGCCTGTTTCAAAGCAATATACCCTTCAGCGACTGCAACAAAATTGCAAAAAATAGTTGAGTGCACCAGCAGGGCCTAAATTATAGGGTTGTGAGATTGTACCGTTCTCCGTCTATAGTGTGCTCGGCCGGGGTGTGCCAATGGCATCGAATGAGCGTAAATCTTTTCCCTTCTATCTCAATACTACCGGCGCCTTTTGGCCATTTCAGCTGATGCATATGCACAGACATACGTGTAAGAGAGAATCGAACCTGGAACCTTTATAGATGAGAAAAGCTTTAAAAGAAGGTTTCCATTACTCACCATGATCTCGTGGCCTCTGTTCACGAGAGTTGCATTTGCAGGGTGATAGATTTCGTGGAGGCCGCCTATGTCCGGAGAAATTCTGGCTTGCCCATTCAACACATCGATGGGAGATTGATGCCTCCCGTTTCCGCAGGCCTTCCATTCCTCCTTGAGTTCCCCCCAGTGTTCAGCCCCTTGGGACCCTCTTTGTACTCAAACTCACTCTCGTTCTCTGTAGTTTCATCAGACAATTTCGAGTTTCAGATCAACCTCTGTAAATAAAATTATATCTATATATAAGAGACCTGAGATGACTTACCCACTTCCTGAGATCGAACCACGGCGATGAAGAAAAGGATAAACAATGCAAAGAACGTACTGGATGTTACAGATAGTGCCATTGTGAGAAAATAAGTGCCAGTACGGTGTGGCGTTTGAAGACAGCCGTAAGCCTATATATAACAAAATAAAAGAAAAGGCAAATACAAATCTTGAGAGGCAATTTCAAATTTGAATTGCCTCATGATTACCTAACACACGAAATGACCTAGCTATCAACTATTTCTCCACTAGATTTTGACGGTGTCAATTTAGTTACTCATATAAATATAAAGTTAACTATTTCTTTACTCTTGACTCTTCAATAATGACCATAGAATAATTATTATCCTTTAATACTTTTTTTAGAATGATGATCATATAATAATTATTATCCTTTTTAACATTTTTAGAAAGGAAGTAGTCTATTTATTCTAAGTGTTTTTGACTTTATCATGGGTTTCGAAAAAAATTGGAAAAGTAGAATATTTAAACTACACTTTATAGAATGTGTTCATATAGACCTTAGAGCTAACTACTTTCAATAACTAAGTTCAAAGTAATTAGAGCAAACTACTTCTTGCAATAACTAAGTTCAAAGTAATTACTATCTTTCAACACTCCCCTTATAGAGCCTATTAAATATGCATGCTCCTATTGGCCTTAGAACTAACTATTTCTTGACTAATCAATAATGACTAATGGGAGTAATTATTATTCTTCAACACTGTGAGTATAGAAAGTGTTAAAGATACTTCGATCTAATCAATAAGGACTAGTGGGAATAATTATTATTCTTCAACACTCTTAGTATAGAAAGTGTTAAATATACTTGGAAAAATGACTAGTCGGAGTAATTATTTTTCTTCAACACTCCCACTATAGAAAGTGTTAAATATACTTCGATCGGAGCTAACTACTTCTTGACTTATCAACAATTACTTATCACAGTAATTACTATCCTTCAACACTCCCCTTATAGAATGTGCTAAAAATACTCTTATTCACATTAATATTATTATTGTGGTTATTGTTAATAATATCTCCATATTTTGATAATATTGTATTATAAATTCATTTAAAAAATAAATAAATATATTAATTAATTATAATGTTATACTATATTTTAATATACATTAAATAATTAATATAATGCAATACACTACAATAATAATATTATATATTAATTTTAAGAAATAAATATTAATAAATAGTAGCAATAAATCATAGAGAGTGTGATGAATATTTAGATAGCTTCTATTTTTAAATATTAATAATATCATATTATAAAATAATTTAAAGAGTAAATAAATATATTTTAATTATAATGTTATATTATATTTTAATATATATTAAATAATTAATATAATACAATATAATATAATAATACTATTATATATTATTTTTAAGAAATAAATATTAATAAATAGTAACAATAAACTATGGAAAGTGTGATATGGTTGTACTTGTAGTTTGTTCCTAATAATATCTCCAAAATATTAATAATATTATGTTATAAAATAATTTAAAGAGCAAATAAATTTATATTAATTATAATGTTATACTATATTATAATATACATAAAATAAAATAAAATAAAATACCTGATATTGAGATAAATAAAATGCATGTTTTAGTTAAAAAAATATACATTAAATAATTAATATAATAAAATACAATATAATAATAATATTATATATTATTTTTAAGAAATAAATATTAATATTATAAACCATAAAGAGTGTGAGCTAAGTAGCCATGTCATAAGAATATTAAATATTATTATATAATATTTTTAAAATTTATAATAAAAATAATCTAAGTATGTTACACATTAACTTATGTTTAAAGATTCCCCAAGTAGGATGCCTAACCCCCGTGACATGCCATTGCTCCACCTCATGCAAGGTCTCCAACCAATACTCCTTATCAACCGTCGGATTGAATGACCATCGAAAACATCTAATCAATGTATGAGGAAGAGGGGGAAGGTATAGCCGACTTGGCTCTTATAGGATCAATTGGTATCAAATGTCTATCTCCTGAGTTGGGTTCATTGGCACTCAATGCTGCAGGTACAAAGACGTACATCTCTTCCCATGTTGTCACCAAGGTTGTCCACATACCCAAACTCTAGACATCTTATGTTATGTAGAAATAATTATGTTTTAATTTTATTGTAAAGTTTTATGACTATTGACCAAGTGGGGTCAAGGATGAATGTAATTAATTACTTTGAATATTTTATTATAAATAAATAAAAGTGGAGACAAGCATCCAAAGGAGACTGTTGAATGAGTGTTCACTGACCCACTAGGAGGAATGGATTGGGGGTGGAGAGCAAACTGACACTTGGCAGCATCCTCAACTCACTTCTAACCGTTGCAAAGGGAAACTTCCCTACTTTTATGGTCATGTTCCCCAAGACCTAGGCATGCTACTTATCTACCCATCGAATTCAGCAGGAGGTTGTTCAATTTTACCTTGTGATAATTTTCTTAGGCACAAGAGATTCGATGAGGGAAAAGTTAGAAGTGAATGAGTGAGCTAAGACTGCATAGAGAACTAGTACAACCACATTGTTGAGTTCAATATTGCTAAAAGGAGGAAGTACTTCTGGTGAATGCTATTGTTGAGTTGCAAGGGAATTCATTCCATTACTCCAAACAGCATCTTCGTCCTGGTGGTTTAGTGAATAGGCTCGGGGGGTCCTAAGGCGAGTAACTTGGCTGTCTTTAGGAGTTGGTTGGGTGGAACGGGATCCTTTGGCTATTTGTTTCTTCTACAGTTATAAGGTTCATTTGTGTTATCTTATTTATTAATGTCAAGTTAATACTAGAAGTCTGATTGCTTATGTTATCAGCTGTTGAATTAATTCTTAAGTATTATATACTGGAAATGAATGATTTATCTCTGCAAATTATCTTTTCTGAAAAATCACACATCTGTTAGGTTCAATGTTTTCTAGATGTATAAATTATTTCTGAATGATGGAATAAATACCTCCCTGCAATTTTCCACACACGGTTTCGAGTGTCGTACTCTAGGAGAGGGATGACAGAATTAAAATAGATGCGAAATGTAGTACTGTAGATAGATTTGAAGTGTAGAAATTATTAACAAATCTTTTTTTTTTCAGTATAAACACATGGATTCTCTCAGATAAATACTAACTAGGAAACTAAAACATTCTGCACTTACTTTAATCACAAAAAGATACTAACGTTATGCTTTCTAATGATCTCAGATAGTACACATTCATGCTCTGTCTAAGCTAAGAATGCTAGTATAATCTAGGTTTTATAAACTTAGAATCTATGATCATAATCATAGCAATGCATTTCCTTTTTGACCTATAAATAGTAGAAATAATTATCAGAAGCAAATAAACTAACTTTCTAAGCATTATTTCTTGTTTCTTTTCTATTAGTATTTCGCATAAATATTCTCATGTGTTATTTAGAAAACATGAATAAGTTAAACATTAACTTAAATCCTTTAACATCGATTTCATAGTGCTAACTTTAACCAAACAAAATTTAGTATCACAGCAGAGAAATAATTAATTTACACTATCATTATTTAAACATGTATTACGGTATATACTTTAGAATTCGAATCGAGTATAATTTTTATAGCATTTAAATAAATCTATTGACTATCCGGGTTTTAAACCCTGAGTATAAGTTCTATGAAGATATTATAAATCAAGACAAGAAGGGTACTAGATACATGTTCGAAACCTTTAAAGGAAAACCTCAACTTTTCTTACAAACAAGACTTATATTTGACGAATATCCAAATTAGGGTTTCAAACCCTTGAAACCCAGCCTTACGGCTTTGTCAAAAAAAAACTCAAACTTCCAAAGCAACTTTAGGGCTAGTCCCTAACCTTTTATTCGCAAAAACAGAATTTATCTTTCTTTGGAAATCAAATGCATACAGTTACGAAAAGAAAATAAATCAAGTGCAGGTCGAAGGTTCAAACCTTTCGCATTACATTTTAAACCAGTATGAGTTCTTAAATCTAATCACCATAATCTTTGACAAAACCATTCTTATTATACAGAACAACTAGCTCGAAACAAATTGATCAACATATGTTATCTGAATTTTATCCTTGTATTAAAAACTTCAACAAAACACTGTAAATAGTGGTTGAGAAGAAAACATTGTGAAGAGTCGTGAGCTACAACTCAAGGGAAAAGCCCTCATAATCAATGGCTTCATAGCTTAAAAAGTTTGACTTCAAGTCAAACTGCTCTACCACACATACGCCTTCGAACCTTTGCAAAACCACAAACAACAAAACCATTCGCATTTGTCGAAAACCCTTGGAGGATGTCACCGAGCCTTATCGGATATAAAAGTATCCTTTTTCCTTACAGGAAAACATCAACACCATGCTCACAAAGCAACACCTTCCAAATAATACATTACAATGCAGGGTCAAAACTAGAAGTTAAAAGATTAAAACAAAAGACAATGCCAACAGTTAACCACTAAAAAATGCAATAGTAGAAATAACACATTACCTGATCTTTATTTCGAAGCACCGCAACAAACTCCAAGAAGAAACCCAAGCTCTATTCGTTTTGTATTGTTGAAGCACACCTGAACACTCAACATTTGCAAATGCTCACGATATTACCCGAAGGGCAACATTGTTACACTCATAAAGACTTCGGACTGTAAACACCGGCAAAACCCTACTAGCAATAGGACACAGTATCAAAACCCAATCTTGCATTACATTTTGGTATGAAACGTGTACATTACACTCTCCTTTTACAACGCTCTTACGACCAGATGCAGGTAGTTGGTCTCACCATTGAAACTGTGGAAGGAAAAAACAAGAAAATAGTTACAAACCTGAAAACCGAAGAGCCTGTCGACCTCCCTCCCCACTCGCTCATGCAAATAAATGCTACAAACATGGTCTCGACGATGGTATAGTGGAAGGTTAGGGTTTATCCCAAAACCCGAGAACACCTACAAGATCTACAGTGAAGATCCAACCACCAAGGCTTACAACGTTATGATCACCAACTGCATTAATTTGCATTAATCACTACAGTCACCAACATTGAAATTGCCTGCCAACACAAAGATCGAGCTAGGACTCTACCTTATTAAGCATGCACAACTCGGTGGATTTTTACACTACCAGTTAAAGGTCGTCACCTTATGTCCAGTTTATTCACGTGAAGTTTTCCACGAGAGCAGCCATTAAGCATTCCACCGAGATAGCAGTTATGAAAACATTAAATAGCTTCTGGTTCGAGTGCCTACCAACACCCACCCACTATGAAATCAATACCTTGTTACAACCTTGCATTGTGATAAATTTAGGATGAGGGTATGTAAGCCATGGTTTTATATACATCATTTTGTAATTGAAGTTCACGTCTATAGCATCATACATTTAATCTATTGCATATAGTTTCATCCACAATAGTTTTTGCATATGGCTTATACCCTTAGATAATGCACATTAAAACATAAGCGTAGCATATAGGGTTGCTAATCCATACTTAATCCCTAGTGTAAAACTTATAGTATGTTCATATATGGTAATACATTGTATTTCAAATGCAATTTCTATAGCATGGATAAAACATATATAATGTAATACATTGATTATCCCATAGTTTGACTAATAGCATGCATTGGAACTATGTGTACATCACCATAGTTTCAAATAGAGTAGAATACTAATTGAATTTCAATATTCAAACAACGAAATTCTATAGTTTAAACAAAGTGTACAAAGTTATTTGAACCAAGGACATTAAATACTTGAGAAGTTGTGGAGCATAAAATTACTCTAAAACATTCATACTTCAATCTTAGAAACTAACTTTGTAAAGCAAGTAATATCTGAATACGTTTTCATGCTTAAATTGAAATATTCTGTCTTACCTACATTCTGCAAATAGAATTCATGAGCATTAGCTAGCGATAGCTAAGTAAGCCTCGGGTATATTCAAGGATCCCTTCATTTCATCAAGACAAACATTTAATCTAGAGAACCAACATTCTTAACATAGAATGAAAATCGGGTGTCATGCTTTTGATCATTTAAATACATAATGTAAGCATTGCAATTCTTAAAACATTACGACATTTGATTGACGATAAAAAAACATAATGACCTTTTTTTAAAAACACTAGTTAAAGATAATAGAAGTGACGACAGATGTCGTTGTTCATAAGAAAACATAAACCTTTAGTCTTAACAGCAGATTATAGAAGTAATTGTCGTTAAGCATATTTTATTTAAACGCCTAGGTATGTTTAAAGTTAACATTTTAATACTTCCGCACAACAAACACAAGCAGTTACTGCTACTAAAAGAAAAAAATTTAATTTTTAGTGAATTTTTTGGGTTGTTACATGTGGTATCAGAGCATGGTTCAAATATTGGGCTTGAAGTAGCTCATTCGCACAAATGAAAATTTATAACAGAATTACAAATTACTGATTTAATTTATTTTGTTTCCAGTTTCATCATTTTAAAAATTGAGTCTCCAGGTATGGAAGGAACAATAGAGTCAGCTGAGGATAGGTCCCTTAATAACGAACAGAATAATAATGAACAAGGACACATTAATACATAAAATCTATTTGTCGAATTGAATGATAATTCATATGAATTATTAAGGACTGTAAAAGATTTAAAAATTGAGATAAAAACTGTTACGGAAGAAAATGAACGAATCCTGAAAGCTCAAGAGGAGCTGAATCAAATCCTGTTGAATAATCTTCATAAAAATGATCAAGTGAAGGAAACATAAAATAATGTTGAATCTGGAACTATGTCCTATCAACGTAAGGATAAAAAGGTAAAATTGACTAATTATGACAGCAGTTCATCTTCTGAATTTGATGAAAAGCAACACAAGAAAAATCATAAGTATTCTAGTGATAGTAGTGACACTGACTACTACACTAAGAAAAAGAAGTACATGGCCTATGAAGAAATTTTTGGTGACTTTAAAAAGATCAAACCACCAACTTTTAACGGAGAGACGGAAAAGAGTGAGACAGTTGAAGCATGGCTGTCCGGTATGAATAAGTATTTCTAGATTTACAATTACTCAAGTCATATAAAAACTAAAATGGCAATATATAATTTAACTGGAAAAGCAAACATATGGTGGCAAGATCTGAAAAGAGTAAAAGGTTTAAAAGAGAAAAGTGTAAATTGGAGTAATTTTAAGAAGTACTTTAAAAGAAACTTTATGTCAGAACAATATTATGAGGAACGAGCTAAAAAAATTTATGAGTTAAAGCTAGGTTCCATGGATATGAGAGACTTATGCAGCAGTTTTTGAATTTATTAAGGTATGTGCCTTATATGATTGAAGAAAATACTAAGGTACAGATATTTCTGAGTTGTTTTCCCTCTCACATAAAAGATAGGATTGAGTATGATGGTCCTCGACCTCTTAAAGAGGCCATGTGGAAGGAAAATATCTGTTATGAACAGAATAAGAAAAGAGAAGGCATACCAAGCTGGAAAGAAAAAAGGCCTAATAACTTTGAACAAAGGAAGAATCAGTTCTCTTTTAATCGCAACTTTGGAAATAATAATTCACGTAATTACTCTAACAGAAATTTCCAAGAAATAATGCAGCAAGTAATACACAATCAAAATTTACAGCTACAAGAAAGAGTGAACCACCTAAAAATTTTGTTAAAAATAATGAATAGAAGGAACCTGTTAAGTGTTGGGAATGTCAAGGACCTCACTATGCATCAAACTTCCCACTTAGAAAGAAGGTTGTCAACAACATACATACTATACAGGAAGAGGATACTGTTAATGACTTAGCAAGGGAGATGACCTGGATAAATGCAGCTTTGGAGAACAGACAAGTTGATCATCAAACTTCCATGGTAGAAGTGGAAGGTATACTGAAAAATAAACCTATTTCTATTTTGATTGATCCAGGAGCAAGTCTTAGCTATGTTTCACCTGATTTAGTTAAATGTTGCAATCTGAAAATAGATAAGTTTGATAAATCATGGTCGATTCAATTAGCTACTGGCACGAAAAGAAAGGTGACTGATTATGTGAAAGAATGTGAATTACTGATGAATCAATTTAGGACTCATGTTAAACTGAATGTGTTACCTTTAGGTTCTTACGATTTTCTGATTGGAATGGACTGCTTAGAAAATCATAGAGTAGTGTTAAATTTCTTTGAAAATGCTTTTACTTGTTTAAATGATGCATTTGAAACTGTAACGGTAAAAGGGATTCCTAGAAAGATATATGTTAGACAAATTTATGCTTTACAAGTTAAAAGGGATGTTCATAAGGGGTGTAAGTTATTTGCTGTAAATGTAATTATCGACGAACAATCCACTAATGAAGATAAGTTAAAGCTGGAAGATATACCCATTCTTAAGGAATTTTCTGATGTATTCCCGGAAGAAATTCCAGGACTACCTCTGAAAAGGGAACTCGATTTCACTATTGAGATAGTACCAGGAGCGGTACCAGACTCAAAGGATCCTTACAGAATGAATATTCTAGAGCTTAATGAACTTAAATAACAGCTTAAAGAATTGATTGATAAAAATTATATAAGACCCAGTGTGTCTCCATGGGGAGCACCTGTAAATTTTGTTAAAAAGAAAGATGAAACTATGCGTTTATGCATAGACTACTGTCAGCTAAATAAAATGTCTATAAAGAACAAATATCCTTTGCCCCGCATTTACGATCTATTTGATTAGCTACGCGATGCAACGATTTTATCTAAAATAGATTTAAGGTTAGGGTACCACCAAGTCAGAATTAAAGATGAGGACATCTTTAAGACTGCGTTTAGAACTCGCTATGGACACTACGAGTTCATGGTTATGCCCTTCGGGATGACCAATGCTCCAACAGTATTCATGTGTTTAATGAACACCGTATTACATAAGTACTTGGATAAATTTGTAGTGGTATTTATTGATGACATTCTAATTTATTCTAAGACGAAAGAGGAACATGACGAACATTTAAAGATAATTTTACAAGTGTTAAGGGAACACCAACTTTATGTTAAGTTCAGCAAATGTGATTTTTATAAAGATAAAATACAGTACCTAGGGCATGTGATATCTAAGGATGGAATTGCAGTAGACCCAGACAAGATAAACGCAATTAGTGAATGGCCTACCCCGAAAGACATAACTGGTGTTAGATCTTTTATGGGAATTACAGGTTACTATCGTAAGTTTATCGAGGGATTTTCTAGAATAGCAAATCCTATAACATCTTTACAAAAGAAAGGTAAGAAGTTTGTATGGGATAAAAAATGTAAAGAAAGCTTTAAGAAACTAAAAGAGTTATTAACAACAACACCTATTTTAAAAAAAATGTTGATCCCAACAAAGATTTCATAGTATGCACTGATGCATGCAATGACGGAATGGGCAGGGTCTTAACACAAGAAGGTCACACGATTGCATATGAGTCTCGAAAGTTAAAGATTCATGAAAAGAACTATGCTACTTACGACCTAGAGTTGGCTACTGTAATACATGCATTAAAAATGTGGTGTCATCACTTAATTGGAAGAAAATTCATTTTAATGACTGATAATAAAGGATTAAAATATTTGTTGGATCAACCAAATCTGAACACAAGACAAGCTAGGTGGCTAGCTTTCCTTAGCCAGTATGATTTTGAGATTCAACACATTAAAGGAAAGGAAAATAAGGTTGTTGATGCCTTAAGCAGAAATGCTAGGCTAAAAAATGATTTGAAAAATCAGATTAAGGAAAGAATCGGAATGGATGAAAAATTTCAGAATTTACTTAATAAAACTGCTGAAGATAATGCTGAAAATTCTATAACAGATTTCAGAATTGATGAAAGAGGGTTACAACTATATAAAAACAGACTTTATGTGCCTAATGTTGCTAAAATTAAGTTGTTGATTTTAAATGAATTGCATAAAAGTCCATACTCAGCACATCCGGGTTACCAGAAGATGATAACTATGTTGCAAAAAGATTACTTTGGCCATGTATGAAAAGTGAAGTAGCTGAATATATTGCTAGGTTTATAGAGTGTCAGCAGGTAAAGATGAACACAAACACCCAGCTAGTTTATTACAGCCAATACCTATTCCAGATTGGAAGTGGGAATAATTAGTATAGATTTTATTACTTGTTTACCTAAAAATCAGAAACAAAATGATTCCATAATGGTAGTTGTGGATAAGCTCAGCAAAGCAGTCCATTTTATACCTGTTAAGACAACTTACAAGGTTGCTAACATTGTTGAAATTTTTTTGAAGCATATTTTTCATTTTCATGGTATTCCGAAAGTTATAATTTCTGATAGGGATTCAAAGTTTACAAGAAATTTCTGAAAATCTTTATTTAAAGGTTTAGATACTACTTTAAATTCCAGTACAATGTTTCACCCACAAACAGATGGGAAGACTGAAAGAGTTAATCAAATTCTTGAAGACATGTTAAGAATGTATGTTAGAGATCAACTAGGTAAATGGGAGGAATATTTGCATCTTGCTGAGTTTACTTATAATAATCATTACCAAGCTTCAATAAAACTCAATCCCTTTGAAATCTTATGTTGCAAAAAATGTAATACTCCTATTTCTTGGAGTAACCCAGTTGACAGGTTAATGCTAGGACCTGATTTGTTAAGAGAAATGGAACTAACCATGAAACATGTTCAAGGCAATTTGAAAATTGCACAAGATAGACAGAAAAGTCATTCATGTCTCAAAAGAACTCAGAAAGAGTTTCAGGTTGGTGAACATGTGTTCCTCAAGGTAAAACCTAAGAAGATTTCCCTAAGATTGGGAAGCTGTGCTAAATTAGAACCAAGGTATTGTGGACCTTTTGAAATATTGTCCAGGGTAGGACCAGTGGAATATCAGTTGGTGTTTCCACCGAATCTTAAAGTACATAATGTATTTCACATCTCTCTTTTGAAAAAGTATGTGCATGATGCTACTCATGTGATTAGTTGGAATGATGTACAGGTGGAACCAGAAGGAGATTTTCTGGTGGAACTGGACTGTATCCTCAATAAGAGGGAAATTTTTCTTTGTAATCATACCATTGGATAGGTTAAGGTGCAATGGAAGCACCTTAGTCCGAACGAAGCAACTTGGGAATTGGAAAGTAATATGAGGGTGGCATATCCAATGCTGTTCCAGGAGGAACAAGAGGATGATGAATAAAGTAACATCGAGGATTATGTTGAACTCAAGAGGGGGTGTTTGTCACATACCCAAACTCTAGAAATTTTATGTTATGCAGAAAACATTATGTTTTAATTTTATTGTAAAGTTGTATGACTATTGACCAAGTGGGGTCAAGGATGACTGTAATTAATTACTTTGAATATTTTATTATAAATAAATAAAAGTGGAGACAAACATCCAAAGGAGACTATTGAATGAGTGTTCACTGATCCACTAGGAGGAATGGATTGGGGTGGAGAGAAACTGACACTTGGAAGCATCCTCAACTCACTTCTAACTGTTGCAGGGGGCAACTTCCCTACTTTTATGGTCATGTTCCCCAAGAAAGTGGAACTGAGCAGGTGGCTCATTTAGTGAAATAAACTGACCAAAGACCTAGGCATGCTACTAATCTACCTATCGAATTCAGCAGGAGGCTGTTCAATCTTACCTTGTGATAATTTTCTAAGCACAAGAGATTCCATGAGGGGAAAGTTAGAAGTGAATGAGTGAGCTAAGACTGCATTCTGAACTAGTATAGCCACATTGCTGAGTTCAATGATGCTAAAAGTAGAAAGTACTTCTGCTGAGTGCTACTGCTGAGTTGCAAGGGAATTCATTCCATTACTCCACACAGCATATTCGTCCTAGTGGTTCAGTGAACAAGCTCGAGGGTCCTAAGGAAAGTAACTTGGCTGTGTTCAGGAGTTGGTTGGGTGGAATGGGCTCCTTTAGCTATTTGTTTCTTCTACAGTTATCAGGTTCATTTGTGTTAGCTTATTTATTACTGTCAAGTTAATACTGGAAGTTTGATCGCTTATGTTATCAGCTGTTGAATTAATTCTTAAGTATTCTTTACTGGAAATGAATGATTTATTTCTGCAAATTATCTTTTCTGAAAAATCACACATCTGTTAGGTTCAATGTTCTCTAGATGTATGAATTATTTATGAATGATAGAATAAATACCTCCCTGCATTTTTCCACACACTGTTTCCAGTGTCGTACTCTAGTACAAGGATGATAGAATTAAAATAGATGCAAAATGTAGTACTGTAGATAGATTCGAAGTGTAGAAATTATAAACAGATCTATTTTATTTTCAGTATAAATACATGGATTCTCTCAGATAAATACTAACTAGGAAACTAAAACATTCTGCACTTAGTTTAATCACATAAAATACTAACTTTATGTTTTCGATTGATCTTAGATAGTACACATTCATATTCTATCTAAGCTAAGAATGCTAGTATAATCTAGGTTTTATAAACTTAGAATTTATGATCATAATCATAGCAATGCATTTCCTTCCTGACCTATAAATAGTAGAAATAATTATCAGAATCAAATAAACTAACTTTCTATGCATTATTTCTTGTTTCTTTTCTATTTAGTATTTTGCATAAATATTCTCATGTGTTATTTAGAAAACATGAATAAGTTAAACATTAACTTAAAGACTTTAACATCGATTTCATAGTGCTAACTTTAACCAAACAAAGTTTAGTATCATAGCAGAGAAATAATTAATTTACACTATCATTATTTAAACATATATTATGGTATATACTTTAGAATTTGAATCTAGTATAAGTTTTATAGCATTTAAATAAATCTATTGACTATTCGGGTTTTAAACCATGAGTATAAGTTCTATGAAGATATTATAAATCAAGACAAGAAGGGTAGTAGATACGGGTTCGAAACCTTAAAAGGAAAACCTCAAATTTTCTTACAAACAAAGCTTATATTTGACAAATATCCACATTAGGGTTCAAACCCTTGAAACCCATCCTTACGGCTTTGTTGAAAACAAAAAATCAAACTTCCAAAGCAGCTTTAGGGTTAGTCCCTAACCTTTTATTCGCAAAAACAGACTTTATCTTTCTCTAGAAATCAAATGCATACAGTTACAAAAATAAAATAAATCAAGTGTAGGTCGAAGGTTCAAACCTTTCGCATTACATTTTAAACCAGTATGAGTTCTTAAATCTAATCACCATAATCTTTGACAAAACCATTCTTATTATACAAAACAACTAGCTCGAAACAAATTGATCAACATATGTTATCCGAATTTAATCCTTGTATTAAAAACCTCAACCAAACAACATAAACAGTGGCTGAGACGAAAACATTGTGAAGAGTCATGAGCTATAGCTCAGAGGGAAAATCGCTCATAATCAATGGCTTCATAGCTTAAAATTTTTGACATCAAGTCAACTGCTTAGCCACACATATTCCTTCGAATATTGGCAAAACCACAAACAAGCAAAACCATTCGCATCTATCGAAAACCCTTGGAGGATGTCACCGAGGCTTACTGAATATCAAAGTATCCTTTTTCCTTACAGGAAAACATCAACACCAGGCTCACAAAGCAACACCTTCCAAACAAAAAATTACAACACAGGGTCAAAACTAGAAGAGAAAAGCTTAAAACAAAATACAATGCCAATAGTTAATCACTAAAAAATGCAACTGTAGAAATAACACATTAACTGATATTTATTTCGAAGCACCGCAACAAACTCCAAGAAGAACCCAAGCTCTGTTCATTTCGTATTGCCGAAGCACACCTGAACACTCAACATTTGCAAATGGTCACGATATTACCCGATGGGTTCAACATTGTTACACTCATAAGGACTTTGGACTATAAACACTGGAAAAACCCTACTAGCAACAGGCCACAGTATCAAAACCCGATTGCATTACATTTTGGTATGAAACCTGTACATTACACTCTCCTTTATAGCACTCTTACGACCAGATGCAGGTAGTTGGTCACACCATCGAAACTCTGGAAGGAAAAAACAAGAAAATAGTTACAAACCCCGAGAACCGGAGATCCTGTTCGCCTCCCTACCCACTCGCTCATACAAATGAATGCTACAGACATGGTATCGATGGTGGTATAGTGAAAGGTTAGGGTTTATCCCAAAACCCGAGAACAACTACAAGATCTACGGTGAAGATCCAACCACCAAGGATTACAATGTTACGATCACCGACTACATTAATTTGCATTAATCGTTACTGTCACCAACATTGAAATTGCCTGCTAACACAAAGATCCAGCTAGGACTCTACCTTATTAAGCATGCACAACTCGACGGATTTTTACACTACCAGTTAAAGGTCATCACCTTACATCCATTTTATTCACGTGAAGTATGCCACGAGATCAGCCATCAAGCATTGCACTGAGATAGAAGTTATGAAAACATTAAATAGCTATTGGTTCGAGTGCCTGCCAACACACACCCACTACGAAATCAATACCTTGTTACAACCTTGCATTGTGATAAAGTTAGGACGACGGTATGTAAGCCCTGGTTTTATTTACATCATTTTGTAACTTAAGTTCACTGCTATAGCATCATACATTTAATCTATTGCATATAGTTTCATGAACAATAATCTTTGCATATGGCTTATACCCTTAGATAATGCACGTTAAAACATAAGCGTAGCATATAGGGTTGCTAATCCATACTTAATCCCTAGTGTAAAGCTTATAGTATGTTCATATATGGTAATACGTTGTATTTCAAATGCAATTTCTATAGCATGGATAAAACATATATAATGTAATACATTGATTATCCTATAGTTTGAATAATAGCATGCATTGGAACTATGTGTACATCGCCATAGTTTCAAATAGAGTAGAATACTAATTGAATTTCAATAGTCAAACAATTAAATTCTATAGTTAAACAAAGTGTACAAAGTTATTTGAACCAAGGACATTACACACCTGAGAAGTTGCGGAGCAGACAATTACTCTAAAACATTCATACTTCAATCTTAGAAACTAACTCTGTAAAGCAAGTAATATCTGAATACGTTTTCATGCTTCAATTGAAATATTCTGTCTTACCTGCATTCTGCAAATAGAATTCAGGAACGTTAGCTAGCAATAGTTATGTAAGCCTCAGGGGCATTCAAGGATCCCTTCATTTCTTCAAGACAAATATCTAGTCTAGAGAACCAACATTCTTAACATAGAACGAAAATCGGGTGTCATGCTTTTGATCATTTAAATACATAATGTAAGCATTGTAATTCTTAAAACATTACAACATTTGATTGATGATAAAAAAAACATAATGACTTTTTAAAAAACACTAGTTAAAGATAATAGAAGTGACGACAGATATCATTGTTCATAAGAAAACAAAAACCATTAGTCTTAACGATAGATTATAGAAGTAATTGTTGTTAAGCATATTATATTTAAATTCCTAGGTATGTTTAAAGTTAACATTTTAATACTTCCGCACAGCAAACACAAGCAGTTAATGCTACTCAAAAAAAAAATAAAAAAATTTAGTGAATTTTTGGGGTTGTTACAAAGATTCATGACATAATGGGCATTAATGCAAATGAAAGAGAGGTCATGGAAATTTTTGGTCCACACTCTATTTCGCCTCCTTATCTGTCTTCTTCTCTTCGACATAAAGGTGAGGTATGTAGACCATCATCTTAGTGGTTTTCCTTCCACAGAAGCTCTAGGACACTACTGATCTCTCTACTATGTATTGGTATAAGGAAATTGGCATGGCTTTCCGTTGACAGGAGAACAGAGGGGAGGGAATAGAGAGACACACAACTTCATTAACTCCATGCATGAGAAGGGCCGCCAATTCGGCTCGCACCTCTCACAGGTTGGTTTCTGAAAATATATAGAATGAAAATAACACTAATGAGTCTAACGCTCGCCTTGAGTGGTGCTTCATCTTTCATTAGGACTCTCGAGCAAATTTCGAGTAGTGGATGGTTGACTCAAGCAATACTCGTGCAAGAACCTTGTTGTATCAGCAAATTTTTGATGACCTATGCGTTCACAAGTGTCTTATTAAAAAAGCACTAATCGAGAAGGGTAAGGATTACAATGAAATACTTATGCAACAAAACAAATATCAGGAAATGATTGGTAGGTTGGAGGAAAAGGTCAACAAGTTGGATAGAAATTTGCATCTACTAAACGCCAATTTCATTAAATTTGGACCTATTTAAAGGCAAAATTTAGACTAAAAAAGTGTGAATTTAGACTTTGAAAGTGTCAATATCAACCTTTCTAAAGTGCAAAATTAGGTTCTCAAATTGGAAATATTGGCTTTGAAAAGTGGGTTTTTCTACTCAAATAGTGTGTTTTTTACTACTTATGAACCCTAAAATTGCATTTTTTTATTATGAAACTATGGATTTCAATTAAAAAAATGTGAATTTCAAATAAAAAAATGCAAATTTTGATTTGAAATGTGCAATTTTCATTTGGAAATGTGCAATCTTTTAAGGTGAAAAGTGCAATGTCTATAATATTTCTTCATTGTTTGAATGGCAAGTTTATCAGTTCTTATTTATTTTTTGATACAGTATGAAGAATATCTAGCTTTTTACATATATAATTTTAGTAGTTTCCAAATGAGGCAGGAATTATTTATGTAATTTGTATAGGCACAACTTACTTACACAGTAGTAACCAACAAATGGTGTATTCTACATTCCAGTAGTAATTTTCCTCAAATTCCTAGAGGCTCGTGGACGTTCTAGATACTCGATGTTTTCTCACCCAGCTAGGTTGATAGAAAGCCTAGAAGGATTGTAACAAAATATAAATTTGTTGGGCTAAGATCCCATGAAACGATATCCATAGGAACATCCACCCCACTCTCGACACTATGCCCCATATGTTCTCATTGTGCCTTAACTGCTGCAAGGCCCTTCTCGTTTATTCTATTATTTTAACCTTTCCATCCTAGCCTCGGTGACCATGCCAAGAGTAAAGGTTGGAATCCACTTTACTCTTGGTAAATCCAAATCTCGTCAGAAATCCATCAATATTGTCGTACCACATCCTAGGTAGTTGTTTCAAACCATGCAAGGCCTTCTTCAATCTGTACACATGTGTCTTCCTTTCATGTGTCTCAAATCCTAGTGGGTGCTCCACATACACTTCTTCCTCTACTACACCATTCAAGAAGGAAGTCTTCACATCCATTTGATGTACCTTCCACTTCATCACTACAGCTATAGCAAGTATATATTTGAACGAAGTGTATCTAGCCATGGTAGAAAATGTCTCCTCATAATCTATGCCTTCTTTAAGGGATAGTCCTCAAGACACAAATATTTCCTTTTATTTCTCGACACTTTCGCATATTGCATGATTTATCTTATAGATCCATTTGGAAGACACTATTGACATCCCTTTTGGTCTCGAAACCACATCCCATAGATCATTCTTCATGATTGATGGATACTCCTCAATCATAGAGTCCTTCCATACTTTCTTTTCGGTTGCCTCTTCATAACTAGAAGTCTCTACATCAATGATATCACACAACAATGCTACATAAATGGAATATGGTCAAGGTCTCTTGATTTATTTGGAAGTCCCTTTTGGAGCTCCATACTTTTCTGCATCTTGAATAATCTCTCGTGCCCAGTCTGGTCTTCTATTATGAGTGTTCACCTCTCGGGGTGGATCTACAAGTCTCTACAGTCCTGTCGTATGATGGCCTTATGGTTATTCTAGAATCATCTCTTCCAAACTATGTCTCTAACTCTGGGAGCTTCAGGTTCTTCTTCATTTGCTTCGTCAGACTAAATATGCCTTCATCTGCTAAAAGATATATCTTCATCAAAGGTAACATCTCTGCTGGTATTGATCTTCTTGAAGCCTGGTATATAGACTCTATAAGCCTTTGATGAGTCACTATATCCAATGAAGATGCCATTCTTTCCTTAAGGCTCCAACTTGGTTTTTTTCTCTTTTGGAACATGTATATATACAGGACATCCAAATATTCTAAGATGACTAACTTCTAACTTCTCTCCTGTAAACATCTCTTCATATTTCTTGTTCCCAAGTATACAGTGTGGATTTTTGTTCTGTACATATATTGTTTTTCTTGTTGCTTTTGCCCATAAGTGCATTGGAAGGTCTTGATCATGGATCATGGCCTTCACTACTTCCAATATTGTTCTATTCTTTCTGTATGCAATTGTCACCATTCTGCTATGGGTTGTAGGGAGTGCTCATCTCCCTCTTAATATTTGATTCTTTACATAATGTTTTGAAATACCCTGAAGTAAATTCGCCTCAATTATTTGATCTTAAGGCCTTTATTTTCTTTTCAATATGATTTTCTACAAGGGCTTTGAATTCTTTGAATTTGCTAAATACTTCATGTAGTGGAGCCAAAGATTATGTTGTTGGGTCGGTTGCGTGTGGAGGAGAGGGTAGTTGACCAACCAATGGAGGAGGCTATGGTGGTCAATATTCATGGAGAGGAGGAGGAAGAGATGGTTTCTGGTTAACTCGGTGAGATGAAGGAGGAGGTGGATGAGGAGTTATATGAGAGGGTTCCTAGTCAAGTCAAGGAGGTGGAGGAGGATCCAAATGAGAGGGTTCCTGGTCAACTGATTAGTGAGGTGAAGGAGGGGGTGGAGGAGGATTAGTTGGATGAGATGGTTCCTGGTCATCTCGGTGATGTGAAGGAGGAGGTGGAGGATGAGGATTTGGATGAGAGGGTGCATGGTCAACTTGGGGAGGTGGAGGAGGAGTTGGATGAGAGGGTTCTTGGTAAAATCGATGATGTGAAGGAGTAGGTGGAGGAATAGGAGATGGATGAGAGGGTTCCTGGTCAACTCAATGAGGTGAAGGAGGAGGTGGAGGATCATGAGCTAGATGAGAGGGTTCCTAATCAACCAATCGCTGAGGTGTAGGAGGACGTGAAGGAAGATTAGATGGATAAGATGGTTCCTGGTCAACCAATCGGTGAGGTGAAGGAGGATGTGGAGGAGGTGAAGGATTTGGAGAAGGAGGATGACCATCCTCATGACCATCCCCAAAATATGCCATAACACTAGTAGCTCTGATGATATGATGCGTACGAAGCCTCATATCACCAGGAAGGCTCCTCCACATATCCATGAGATCAAGATATCGCACGATATCCTCAACAAGTATAGGGAGGGCTCCCTGACCGTCCATATATGAAGACAATTGGTTAGTTAAACGTTGTTTGACTCTATCAGCATGCCTTCATTGCATGTCAAGTCTCAGAAGCTCTAGAACCTGATCTGCCTTCCTAACCTCAACCATCTCAACATCAGCAAATTGGGGAGGTTAGTCCCCAACAAAGGTACCAACGATTGCAAAATATAAAATACATAACAATAATTACACAATTTCCAAAAACAATTTAAAGAAAGTGTTATAATCAATTTTATTTGCATTTTAAGTAAGACAATAAAATGAAACTATATTACTTTAAACATAACAATAATATTACCTTGAGCATCTGGTGGCTCATCTAGGGTGAAGAATATGTTCAGACATCCTTGCCAATGCAATGCTGCATAAGGACACAAGACCATGTCCAAAATATGCTCATCCTCACTGGCTAGTAAGTCCATTATGTTAGATGTCATCTTGGTAGGGAACATTGGATGACCCCTCTTGGGAAGCATCTAGCCCCACATATGCATATATGCCTCAGCCATCAGCCTAGGAGGGAAATGATCAAACGAATTCCTTGTGATTGGAAACCTCTAAAAAAATAAACAAAACAACTATGAACCAAAAGGGAAGTTCGACCTTCCCTCGAACTATGCACGATATCTATCAAGAGAAAAATAGAACTGTCACAAAAAAATGGCATACCATTGAATGCATCTCGGCCTTTGCACTAAATAATAAAAATAAAATAATAAAGGGAAATTATTGTGCTTCCCATCACTGGTATAGTGCACAATGGTATTCACCAACAATGAGAGGCACTTAGCCTCCTCTCCACAAAAAGAAGAGATGCGTAGCTATCCATCGGAAACCTAAAAATTTGTTGGATCAAGGACATCATCATTAACATATCTCAAAAAGTAGGAATGCTAAGTATTTGGAACTCCTACATCAATTGGGACATCACGAAAGTGGTGAAAATCCTCCCCTCTCATGGATAGCCTTGTGATTAAATATATATCCTCCTCAATAAGTGTGAACCATTAATCGAGACCAGCGTGGAACGCCTATATCTGGTGATCCCATTGACAGATAGACTGGACCAAAAATTCTGAGTTCCTCTTCAGGGATGTATCCTCCTCATAGAACTTAAGGATGCCTACTTCCCTCAAGAGGGATCCCATTTGTGCAGTAATGGAACGAGGGTACAATTCCCTCTCCCTCTCTCTAGCCTCCCATGTTTGTAAAGCATTGTATGGGTCAACTCGTTGTTGTTGATATTGATGCTCCTCTATGTGCTAACGTATTTGATTAATAAACAAAATACATCAATCTATTATATAAAACATAAAAACAATTAAATTTAAATGAGAATTATATTTACAAATATGAAATAATATTTTTTTCCTAAAAGAACTTGAATTTCCAAACCAGTGCACCTGAAAAATAGTCAAGCACTGCATATGGTGTGTAAAAACATATACGCACCGATAACGGTGTGCTACCTCTATGTAGCAAACCATATATAGTAAGTTTTTTTTATAAAAATGTTACGGTGTGCTATATTAATACAAATCACCAGTGCATGCATAACACAACTAGCACCGAGTCAATGTGTATATAAGAATAGTACACACTGTCAGATTTCTAATAAGGGATCTATGGATGGTGCTAGTGCTTCCATAAGAAAGGGAAGCATTGGTTCTTCCATAAAAGGGAAGAACTAGTGCATATGATTAATGTCTTTGCACCACCAACAATACGTACAAAGGAAGGTAATGCACCGGTATTGGTATGTGCATTTCTAGAGATGGTACATGGTTGTATGTTAGTGCGTTTAACTAGAAAAGCACCGTAAGTGGTGCGTAATGAACAACACTACGCACCAAAATAAATATTTAATTTTTAATTGCATCTTCTCGGTGCACTTTTGTCAAATACTGCACCATAAAGGTGCATTTTCATTGAGGTTTAAATGACACACTAGTACCCGATGCACCTAATTTAATAGGTGCACAAGGTCATTCTATACCATAGAACGCCCCGGTTAGGTTTTTGGTTTTTTAAAATTTAATATGGTGGTATTCTATCATTTTGCACACCGTTCAAACTATGCACACCGGTGCATATATTTAAATTAATGCATCGTTTAAAAAAAAAATTAATTAAAATTCAATGGTGTGCTATACATAAATTAAGGCACCATTTTAATTTTTTTTATAAAAATTAAGCGGTGTGTTATACAATGAAGACCACCATTAAAACGGTGCACTAAGTTTCTAGGGAAAAAGCTCACCGTAGAGTCAGTGCTGCCTATAAATATATAGTGTGCACCGAATAGCGGTGTGAGATGAAGCAATTGAATGCACCGTGCATAGTTTGTATTTTTATTTTTAAAAACGATGGAAATTAAAGCTTACTTTCAAATTTTAATCCGCTAAAAATTTAAGTTAGAAGAAAACAAGGAGATTAACTGGACATTTGCTCACCGAGGAGGCATGGTTCTCACGTAGAACAAAAAATGAACTTTTCCCACTATTTGGAAAATTTCCCACATACCAGGAAGCGGACAGGATAAATGCAAGTAAGAGGAACACGAATGGGAGGGCGATGTAGGGAGGAAAAAGTGGCACTGGTGCTTGGGAGCTAAAGAACACTATGGGGGATAAAAATGAATAGTTTGACTGGAGTTTTTTTATTTAATCCTGATTTGGTGAACCCGAATCAAGGATGGATCGGGATGATATGTTATTGGGAACCTCGATGCTTCCATGGACTACCAATGCACTATATTGTTATAAAAAAATATAAAAATGTGGCTAGGAATTTTCAATAATACAAACTAAATTTAATTTATCCCTTATACAGTATGCATTTATTTTTTACGCCTCGATGTGTTCGTGTTGTGTTACGCACCGGTATATATATATAAACGCATCGTATTTAAACAATTAGAATATACAAGGCGGTTGTTTTTTAATGTTGGAATCCAATGCTATAATACACATAACGCATCGGTGTTGCTTTTGGATTACAATGCACCACTTACTATTTTTGTTTTTCTAAACATGTTATGTTTGGCCTTTGTTTTTGGATCATATATGGTGCATTAGATTTACAGACACATCGGGGCTATTGTGATTACTTGCGCACCATTTATGGTTTTTTTTTTATAATTATATATGTATGGTGCATGTTTTTGGGACAAATACAGTGCGTTCAATGTATGCACATATTGGGGCTTATCGATAGTTTAATGCACTACTGAAGCCAAATTTTAAATATAACATTATTTGTTTTTCCCATAATGGAAGTGGATTTTCGTTATCATTGTGTTTATTTTTTAGACAAAATGGTGCAAAAACTATTGTACCACACCAATGTGTTTTAGTATGTCAGTAGAATCGATTAAAAACCTCTTCTAAAACCTCTAGTCGCTCACCTCTACTAGAGACCTCCATTATAAATGGATATTTAGGACATTTTTTAGGGGATTTTGCTATAACCTCCGCTAGAGAGTGTTCTCCTTGTAGTGATAAGTGGTTTGGCCTCGAATGGTCAATTTTTTCCTCTATAAATACATGGGTGTATGAATGTAGAGAGTAGAAACAACCTAACATCAAGTTTAGCATCCTTCGGCACCACACCTTCTAATCTAGGTTTCATCACACTTGATATATCAGAATTTAAAGTCCCCTAAAATACAACAACAACTATTTCACATGAAAAAGATTGAGGGGCATTACTCATATGCTTAGCCTTACAATCCTAACATAAATTATAATTTACTTTGGAGGAATTAATTAATTTTTAGGATTAATTTGGTGATTGATTAGGTTTAATTCGAATTATCATGTGAAAAGGGAGGTATTTTAGACCTCTCAATGTTTATGATTCATCAATATTTGTTTATGAGTGCAGGATGAAGAGAACAATCAAATGAGAGGAATCCTTATGTCCCTTTGTGTGTGCTTCAAGTGGTAAAACACATGTATCATCGAATTCTTCAAATAAATAATCAATTGAATTGGAATCAAATAACAAAAAAGGGATGTGAACATGTATGTGTCCTTACTCTTATTAAATTAATTTCCTAATTGTGATTGGATGTTTGCAAGTAATACTTCAAAATAAAATCTAGAAATGGAAGTATTTCACTCTCTTAGTCCTTTCTGATTCACCAAGATCACTTTATGGGAATAAGGTAAGGAGCATAGTATGATTTGAGGAGATTTTTTAGGTCCATTGTTTGTTTGAAGAGTGGATTTAATCTAGTTTGCTTTAAAAAATAAATATGCAAGAAGCAAGTGTTCAAACCAATGTAATTTTATCCAAATTTTATAGTATAATAATTCCTTTTACCTTTGGTAACCTTAGAGCCTATATCCTAGAAAATAAAGCTCCAAAATGGTTCCCACCCCCCAAAAAAAATTAAACTAGGTCATGATAGTTTTGTTAATATCTTAGAAATTGTGAAAGTCATGTAGATTGCATTTGTGAGGAAAGAAAAATTCAAAATTGAACTTAACTATATTTGCATAGGTCACAATGCATACAATTAAGTAACCACGTAGGTTACAAGTTACATTGGTTGCATAAGAATGATGCATTACTAAATAGTCATAAGGATTGAGTGACCACATCAAATGAAAGTCAAAATGGTCACATGGGAATTTTGTGCGGTTGAACAACTATAAGGATCAAGTGACTATGCAATTGTCTTTAATAGAAAATCAATGCTAGTTTTCTTGGAACAAAGGCCCAGTACTGCATGGGTAGAAAATAAGGGATAAAATAGTCTTCGTCATGCAAAAATAAGTGGTTATGTGGATGATTACAAAGGTAGTGATCTTGAAAAAAAACCCCAAGTGAATCAATCAAGTAGACAATCTATATATGAGAAAATCAATAGAAACACAAAGTCAAGTCGCCAATTTTGTTGTAGGAAAAATGGCTCAATGGTAATATAAATCTCCTTTTCTTGTAGGTTGTAACAAGACAATAGATCATGAGTGGGTTAGTGTGACAAAAACTAATATTTTGAAGCAAGTAAAAAAATAAAAACAAGCGTATGAAATACTTCAAGAACTAAAATTTCTAAATGACATGAAAACAAAAGACAATATGCAATCTTCAATGACATTACATATGTCGAATGGAAAAGCATGTTTAAAATGGTGCCAACTTGAGGAATGTATCTTTTTAGGGGAAGCCAAAAATCCCATTCGTAAGAGTTCTTTGATATCTCTAATTTCTCTTGAACTAACATGGAATGATGAATGACAACACTTGCCTCGTGTGAGAAGAAGTCAAGGGAGCTTGAAATTCCAATGCCTGATAAGAATGTGAGTGTAAAAGAGGTATTCCAAACAAATTCTTGTAGCATAACCTTGCTCTATTTTTTTCTTGTGAAATGCATACCAATTTCTTCCTTTTATAGCCAGAATGGAGGTCTTCTTGAAAAACGCATTCACAATGTGAATGCTCTTCTTGATGCAGTGGCTTTCAAGTACACATATGGGGGATTATAAATGTCCATGTACATAGTAGATAGTTGGGGGGCATAAATTCACTATGGATGCATAAATTCTATGCTTTTACATATTTGTGCAAGTATCAAGGGTTTTTTTGCATGATATCACTCAGGTCATGACATTATGAGGTTGTGTGAGCTAGTAAATTTTTCTATGCATTTTCTTCTTCGTTCCACATTTTGAGTGAGCTACATGATGTATGCCAATGATTTATTTCAATAGAATATGTGTAAATATCACAATTGGGTGAATTTAGGAGATAACAAGTTTCCATACAAAAACTTCACATATATTACAACAAGGTCCTTCCATTTTTCCTAGTAACAATTTCACTTGTGTTGGAATCCATACTTTTTCAAGTTACCTTGTCATAGTTTAAATGTAATATTTTGGTTCCTCCACATAATACTTAGTGCTATGGTAGCGTCCCCTCTCCTTTTCCCCCCTTTGTATTTGGCCTTTGGTCACATGTTTGACCTTACTAGATATTTTTGGGTTCTCTAGGTCGGACATCTTCTTGGTGACTAGATCAATCTCAAGTTTTATATATTTGATTTGGTCTCTAGTTGGAAAATATGCAGCATTCCCAAATCCATTTAGGTGTGATTTTAAGAGGATATATTTTCCTAAATTATCCTTTACCTTATTGGTCTTGGTGCATGGTGCAAGCCACAAGATTTATGTAATCTACCACCTTTGTTTCCTACAATTCGTAGATATGAGAGGGGTGTTCAATGGAATAATTTGTAGTATGATTGTAGAAATAATGGCTCATTGGTAAAAACCCACTCCTCAATTCTAATTGAAAGACCCTATTGTCCAACAAGGGAAACATTAATCTATAACATCAGGGCATTCTAAAATCTATTTAAGTCACTCATTTCTAGTTTGTCACAAGTCCTTATTTATCACTCTCTTTTATGTCAAAATTATGTATAATTGATGCTAAAATTGTGATATAATGTCGTGATCTCTTCTGTCACATTCTTGGGAAACCTAGATATATTGTATCCTTTAGCTCTCCACCAATGGGAGGGTTCTTTAATAGGTTCTCATCTTCATTTTATTTCTCTTTTGTTGTTGGATTTTTTGGTTGGTCATAGGGTGTCTTTAATTCCATCCTTTCTTACTGTAGACTTGGTTGATCAATGTCATCACCTTAAGAAAGCTTACTATAAGTGAGGGTGCATCATCTTACTGAGAGTAATTGGATCATCATACTTTCATTTAGGTTATAATTTAATATATAGTATCATTTTCTTGTGATGTTTATTTTTTTTATTATATTTGGAGGTAACATATTTAATCATGTTTTGTAGGAGGATGCCATCGTAGCCAAGTATGTTAAGTATTGTTTCTCCCCTTCCTTGTATGGCTATTATATGTTTCCTTTCCTTAGTTCATTTTATTACAAAACGTAACTAACAACTTCGACTCTCTTAAGGCAAAGAATAATCCCTAAGGTCATTCCTCATTTATTTGGTCGTCATTATGACTCAGGTTAGTTAGTTTATGGTGGTTATTAATTATGCATGCATTGAATAAAGTGTAAGATAAGTTTCATACATAAAAAAAAAACAGAGCACGGGTTTGTTATTGTTTAACAAATCCGCGAGTGCAAACCGTCCAAACAAACACCCTGCAAGCGCATTGTGGAGCACTTGAAGCCTCCTACCTGGCATCAATCCGAGCCTCCACTACCTTTCCATCATTTCCTCCAGGTAGGTGCTCAACGAATCATGTTTTTGTTGTTTTTTTTTATGTTTTCCATTGCAATTTTAAATTTAAAAAAAAATTACAATCAATTAAAAAACCAACAAATTCTCATTGCAGCTCCAATACACTTAAGAAAATGACAAACACAGCACAACCATCAGGGGAAACCATTGAAACCGAACCATCAGAAGAAAACATCAACATTGGAATGGACAATGAACCTGGTGATGAACCATCTGAAAACCCTGAAGATCAATCACGCCAATATTTAAACGAATTAAGGGTATTAAGCGATGAATTGAAGAGCACCAAGGAACCCTCTCAGGTTTCCTTGGCTTCATCATTGCAAAACATCATTGAATCCATCAAAATTTCCCACAGTGGGATCACAAATTTGATCCAATACAGGGCTCGAATGAGGGAGCACCGTTCCACTGGGATATCCAAAGAACAAATTAAATACCTCAACATCACCAAAGCACATTTGTACAACAAATTCCTAGTTCCCACAACAAGAAAGCCTCTGGATGTGAGGAAGAGATGGGTTTGCATGGACTGTTGTATTTACCAGCCATGGAGAGATAACTCGAGAAAGAGATGGCTTATGGTGTTTGACAGGCCCCCATGCAATAATTTGGAGGTCCCACAGTATTTTCTTAGGAAATTGTGGGCTGAGTTTGAGCTAGGATACCATGTCAATTATTTTGACATCACTGAGTTTCAGGGTGTTGGTCTTGGCTCTGCCCAAGATCGACCTTAGGCCTACCGCAACCCACTCAGAGGACCTCCTACATCCAGGAGAGAGCCAAACCCCCCTCCTCAGCCACCTGGGTTTCATAGCGGCCTAGATGAGATTGATGATTTAGTTAGACGTGTCACACGTCATTTGCTTAGACATACCACATTTGTGGCTATGTCTTCATAGAGCCAGGAAGACATCGATCAGACACACACAGTTACACAATCTAAGGGTGGTGGCTGGGACATGCTAGGTACAGGTGGAACCCAGGCAGGGCCATCTAGTTCGAATGGAACAACAACACATCGTTGTTCTCACTGTGGTCATTCTTGCCATGGTCCTACATAGAAGCATGCCACAGAGAGCTACATGGACTAGGTTAGCCATTGTTTTATTTAATGCTCAAGTATTTATTGTATTTTATTTGATATCATATTTTTTAATATATTTAACTTTGAATTACACATTGTTGACTTTATTTGTTTTAATGTATAGTTATTCAGGGCCGAGTCTCCATCCTTTAGGTGGGAGGTGACATCGGTTCCTTTGGCCTATACTGAGCCATGGCAGTGGTAGAGGAGATTACGGCACCATACACATAGGTAACTTCTTTACTTTGAATAATTAGATCCAGTTATGAGTAATTTGTGTGCAGTAATTACAAATTAATTAGCACTGAGTAACCATTTTCTATATTATCATCGTTTAAAACTAAAATGAAAATGAATAATTCCAACAAAACATATCTATCATATTATCATCGAATTTTACAGTTGTGTTTATCATATTGTCTAAATTATTTGAGAGCTATAAATTCATATAATCCAACAAAACAAAAATGAAACCTTATAAAACATAAAAACCTAAGAAAACTAGACATGTGTTCATGTTCACTTTAGGCATCCTTTGCTTCTCTATTTTCAACTTCTTTCATTTATGATGCTACTTGTGCTTATGATTGAGTATGTCAATGCTCTTTTTCTCTCACTCTCTCACGTTTCCCCCCTCTCTCCCACTCTCTCACTTTACCTCCCTCTCCCTCTCTCCTTCTCTATCTCCCCACTACCTACATCTCACTATGTTCCTCTATCTATCCATATCTCCCACAAATATGTCCATCCCCCTCCCTCCATAAGTCTCTCTCTCTCACCCTCTTTACATCTATCTCTCTCTCTCTCTCTCCCCCCCCCTTGACCTATCACTCTTCCCCACCTTGTCCTCTCTCTCTCTCTTTCTCTCCATGTATAAGTCCCTCCCTCTTTGCCTCTTACTCACTCACTCTCTCCCTTCCCGTGGACCTATCACTTCACCATCCCTTGACCTCATTCTCTTTATCCATTTACAAGTCTCTCCCTCTCCTCCCCCCGTCCAAAGATACATCCAAGAGTGCACATGTGCATTAAAAACATGTTCAATTCTCCTCTATTGATCATGTCAAAGGCCCCAACTCCATAAGGCCTAGAAAATAGTGCCATGAATACCCCTATGAATCCATGGGTGGTGCTTTGAGGAATTGTTCATGTATTTGGATGCCTTAAAAATAATTTTAGGGCTAAAGGCATGGTTCATTAACCATTTCGAAGGCCCTAAGGCTACATCACCTAGATACATAATGCCATGGATACCCCTATAAAGACATGGATGGTGCTTTGAGGTATTATTTATGGATTTGAATGCCTTAAGGGTTTCTTTAGGGAAAAAGGTATGGTATTCTTCCCCTTAACATCATTCCCAGATCCCTAAGGCACATACATACTACTCGAAATCACCTAATTGCATTGACATCCTCAATCATAAGCCAATGATACTTGACCAATGATGAGAGAAATTCCCATCATCAATTTGTTGTAGGTGACATTGTCATCATTCTGTCCATCAACAATCTATCCATAAGTTGATCATCTTCATTCTATTTAATAGCATGTCCTCATTATGTCCCCAAACATATCTTCATTTGTACATGGTCATGATGTCATTAATCTACCACTGCTACTGCCTTAGTGAAGCCCAAAATATTAGAGATAAGAATTAGTTTATTGCTACACCCTTGCTCCTGTTGCTGCTGCTACTTCACGGAACCTTCCTCAGTCATCTTGACTCCCGTATTGGTCTTGGATTATGCACGCAATGGTCTCATGTAAATTCCCGTAGGCCCTTATCAACATGAACACAATACACCACAAATTCCCACAGTGGGTGCTTCAAAGAATGCCCATAGGGTCCTCTTGATTAAGCCCGCAATGGGGCTTTGAAATGCCCGCAATGGGCCTTTCAAATTCCCGCACATCTTCCTTTTTCACCTCATCATCTTGTCTCTGTCCTCTAAGCTTATGTTTTCCAAATCATCATCCTCCATGTCACCAAGTTATCAATCCTTCTTGTCATCAAGCATGTACTTCTTGTCATGTTCCATGTCATCAAACACCATGCTTGACAAGTCATCAAGATTTCTTGCTTGTTACTTGTCTGTGTCTTGTCCTTAGCTTGCCATGTCCTTCTTCCATGCTTATCATAAACACTTGTCATGCTTTCTATGTTTTTTATACTTGTCACCTTTTCTATTCCTCAAGCCATGTCATTGTCTCCATTGTGCTTGCCATAATGTGTATGCTCCATGTTCTTAACTCTTCCATGTCTTTGTCATTAATCTATTGTCATGAATGTCATTATCAAGTCCTTTTCATCAATCCTTTGTCATGTCTTCACTTTGTCAAGTCTTCTACACTTGTCATGCTTTCTTGTCATGTTTACCATTTGTCCAGTTAAGTCTTTTCCATGTCATCACTTTGAACTTTTTCATGAAGGTGTTGTCATCAATGACAACTTTGGACATCAAACACTTCAAGCATAAATTGTCAATTGTCTTTGCCACATTATCTTCAATGAATGACCACAGAATGGGTCATGTTTTCCTATCATGGGTCCAATCCATTGTGGGTCAAAGGACATGATCCCCACAACCATGTTCTTTACCAAGTCTTGAACAAATGGACTGCACCAATACATTTAAATTTTTATATAATATCCAAAGCCCATCAAACCACTATCATCTAACTTGAATCTAAATTAATTGCAGTCATGCTTTTTAAGTACTATCGTTGTCATTCTCAGTGGCATTATGTTTAATATTGCTAATATTGTTTTTATAAATTCAATCTAAAAATTCTAGTGTTCGCACAGGTGTCCGGAGGCTCCAGCGACCAACCATCACCACCGGGGATCAACAAATCTCCATGTGTGCAGGTATCGTGTGTATTAAAGTATAAATTTAGTTTCAAATGTGATGACTTGTCTATGTATATTTATATTTTTCTATATTAAACTATGAGGTTATAAATGTGTATGCAGGTGCGAGCACCTCGACCTTCCATTACCGTTATTCCTCCCTCCCCGACCTTTCGGCCACCGTATATGCCAGTTGTATCCCCTGGCATATAGTGCTCCTTCCATGCATCCCTCCCCACCCCCTTCCATCAATACCCCCACTCCTATCTAGAACCGCACTTCCATCCAGCTCCCCCTTCCATTTCATATCCTGCATCCCATCACCCCATCCCAACCTTTCCACCACCTTTGTTACAGTTTCCCATGTTTCCACCCTCCCCCATCCGACCACAATACACCACCCATCCACATTCACCCATCCCTCCACCGCAACACAGACCTCATCCCCCCCCCACATTCCCCCACCACACTCACTTCCCCTTCCATGGTGGCCCCATCCATACTACAGCCAACTAGGGTTTATCGACCTAGGTATGCATCTCCACTTCACCCATGCCAATCCATGCCTCCTTCTTCCACCTCTCCTTCTTCCATTGTGCCCGAAGTTGTGTAGCCACTGTCGATGTGGCTACATCCTCCCCTATACCGTCCACCCTAGCATCGGAGCATGTTGTTCAACCGATTGCTCCATCCGCCAGCCCCAATGACCAGCTGGTTGTGTTCACGGTGAGATTGACTACTTTATGAAAATCGCGTTCTATTTTAACGAAAATTATTATATGCATATAATTTAATCATTTATCTAATTGTTCTAAATGTTGCAGGGTGGCATTGTTGAGAGACTTGGAGCATGGAGGAGAGAGACTTCCTCACGACTTACAATCTCGCATGCGGTGAGTTATTTAAGATTTGAAAACTATTTTTATTTTTAAATTATGTTTTATACTTGTATAATTGTAGGAAAAGTTAAGATATTATTGTTGTCGTTTCAAGGCACAGGGGGACGTGGTCCAAGTTGCCAGAAGGACCCAACTTCCTCTAGCACGAAGAAAAGGAAGGTCAATTTTGGAGATGCACCTAGGAGCTCCGAGGGTGGGTAGGAGGATTGAGAGACCCTCCTATGTACACTAGACATGATGTGGCATTTTGGGCATAAGTTGCCATATTTTGTATCGGGCACGAGTTGACATTATATAGACATTGGGAACGATGTTCCATTTTTCCAAAAAGTGTACATGATTGGATCATTTTTGCATATTAATAGATGGATTTGCACTTGTCTATATGACTTTGCCTTTCATTACATTTTTGAATACATGATTTTGTCTTCAATAACAATGTTATGGAAATTTTTTGACATACATATAGATGTTATTTCTAGACACCAAGTGACCTCAATACGAGTCCCTTGTATTTGAATGGGTCTTACATCTTACACTTTTTTCACACATCAAGCACATGGATGTACATGTGAGTCTGCATTAAAAGTACACTCAAACTATAGATAACCAAAGCTGATAACATGTACATGTGAGTTTGCATTAACATGAATGTCTTCCAAATGTTTTCATAAATGAGCATAGAAACAACAATGGTCGAAACAAAGAATTAAATAACAACAATTTTGAAATATGAAATAATAAATGATAAATAAGCTTATGACAGCCCATAAGCAAACCAAAAACCTTTCCATATTGCTCACATGATTTCAAGAGGGTCAATAACTCTTTAAATGTGTCACATGATTGCAATAAGTTCAATAAATTTTTAAATATGTGTGAAAGAGAAAGAAGAAGCAAAACTTTTCCATCATAGAAACTGTCCAACTAACTGACTAGTACCAAAGAATCAAATGAGTAATGAAAATTGAACTGTTGTAGTTTAACAACATTTACAATATAAAGAAGAGAAGACGTCCTCAAAGAATTTCTCAAAATGCAAGACATACAACTTTAATCCAACCACAAGATGTCCTAGTAATAGTTAGTGCGGGTACAAGGTTTTCCTTTTACAACTCTTCACTAGGTTTGTAGAAACCCTGCTTGCACTTGTCTCATCTCATGCTCAAAACTGTTTATTTACAGCGTATCTCTGAAAAAAATTGGAACCAAACTCTATTGGAAGCTCACCCCTTATGGCCTTGATGGAGGCTCACAACTCCACACTATATGTTTCGATACAATTAATGCTCAGTCCTTCAAATTGCATAGTTAGAAATAGTATGCGTTGCATTTGCCTCTCAATTTGTTTGATTGAATAATCATGTGTTTTGTTATGGGATCATTACATATCTAATCTGGATTGTTTATGTGGATGGAGACACCCAACAACCATTGATGCCTAGAGCTCTACACACAAGTTAAAGAAAAAACAATAAAAACTCCTAACATTGGGAACAAATAGCCAAAACCAACAATGAAACTAGAAAACAATGACCAAGGGAACTTCAAAATGCAACACCAGTCCATGAAAGAAGTTGCTTTAGACCTACCTCATTTGGTATGAGAGAAGCTGCTTTAGAGACCTAGATACCTACCTACCACTTATCTCATTTGGTATGAGAGAAGTTGCTTTAGACCTACCTCACTCATGTCAATGCTTGAGTTTTTGGAGGTCGACCTCCCACCCCACATGTCCTCTTCAACATTTTTTGTTCTCTTGCTTTTGTGCCCACCCAAACTTTTTTCATGCTTTGGGTACCTTGAGGTATATCCCCAACCCAAAAAACTCTTATATTATGTTGATTATGTTGGTTATTGGCTTCACCCAACAAAATTATATTTAACAATACACATATTCATAGATTTGGTTCCCCATGCTCAATGCTCACCCAAATCTAGCTAGATTTTGGGTTTTTGGAGGCTACTCTCCCACCCAAAATCTTCTCTTGTGTTGCGTCATCTTCTGAACCTCCTCTACGATGTGCCATTTTCCTCCAACAACTTTTTCTCTTAGCAACTCAATCTCTTTGGAATTTACCCTACTTGAATCTATTTATCATAAGGCTTACTTTTTAGATTTAGTGCCCTTATCAAAGCATTGTGTCATCAACCTAGGGTTTCCACTAATATATTCTAACTAGATACCAGAATCTCCTTGACCAAATTTGGTGGAAAAATGCATAGAGATCTTCTAGACTCCTAGATATGTATCCTAACAATTTATTTTAAAACATGCTAATTTATGGTTGAAGATTGATGCTTGATTCCTATAGATAACCACTTAGAGGGACTTGTCCAAGCCTATTCCAGTCCCACACTACAAATATCTACAACAAATTCAATGAGGAACAATCCACTAGTGATCTTCACCATGACAAATTACATGGGATGCATTGTGTTAGGATTTGAAAAGACAATTTTTATCCTCTAGGTTATGAATCAAACTTAATAAATAGGTGGTTCCAATTGTGATAGGAATATAGACAAAGTATGCAACAATACGTAGAGGTTTTTACTAATCTCTGACTAAATTTAGGAATCTAAAGAAACAATTATCTTAAATTTAATTCATGTTTTATTAAATATTTCATAATGAAATAGCTATTTGAGAGCACCACCTTAGACCAAGCCATACCATTAATATAAAATGTACATTAGAGAAATGACCTAATTCAATTTCCTTTTATAACTCTAACCCTAACCCTCACCCAAACCCTAGCACTAAACGCTTTGTACCCTTTAGATACTTCCTCCAATGTGTCCTAATCTCCCTACAAGTAACACTACCTCTTCACCCTCTCCACAATGGTGCCACTATCATGAATCTCAAAAGCTTGATAAATTTAAATATAAATAATAGGTATTTTTTAATAAATTTTAAAATATTATTTAATATAATATTAAAACATATTACGATTTGAGGTGATTTAAAATATATAATATCCACAATGGCCACTTGCACCTGTGGGAGCTGATGGAATCCAAGTTGGCTCATTGGTTTGGGTTCCATGGCCCCAGAGCAAATCCTCAAAGTGTCCCTAAATGGCCTCGAGGTGCTCGACGAAAATGTCCATAGCACCCAAATTGTGGCTCCATTCATGAATCCGCCGATTTCGATGGATTCATGACACCGGTTTTTCGCTAGGGGACCCCCCACACTGTGCCTCGAAGTCCCGAAAATAGTGCCAATGTCCCATCTCCGGAGCTAGGGTTTTGCTTAGTGAGGGCAATTCCAAATTCGCTCAAGGGGTCCATTTCCCATCCGAAGGCTCCCGGGCATGCGTGGCCACCATGGACACGTTCGTAATGGCCACTTGCACCTGTGGGAGCCGACAAAATCCAAGTTCGCTCGTCGGTTTGGGTTCCGTGGCCCTGGAGAAAATCCTCAAAGTGTCCCTAAATGGCCTCAGGTGCCCGACTAAAATACCCGTAGTACCCAAACCGTGGCTCCATTCGTGAACTTGTTGATTCCAATAGATCCAAGATGATGGGTTTCATCTAGGCCCCCCCCACACCGTACCTCGAAGTCCCAGAAATGGTGCCAATGTGCCATCTCCGGAGATAGGGTTTTGCTCAATGAGGGCCATTCCAAATTCGCTCAAGGGGGCCATTTCTCATCCGAAGGATAATGGAAGTGCGTGGCCACCATGGACGCATCCATAATGGCAATAAGCACCTATGGGAGCTGACGGAATCCAAGTCCACTTGTCGGTTTGGGTTCTGTGGCCCCATAGCAAATCCTCAAAATGTCCTTGAATGGCCCCGGGTTGCCCAACTAAAATGCCCGTAGCACCCAAACAGTATCTCCGTTAGCAAATGCTTTGATTCCAATGGATCCTGGATGCCGAGTTTCAGTTAGGGGACCCCCCACACTCTTCCTCGAAGTCCCGAAAATGGTGCCAATGTGCCATCTCCGAAGCTAGGGTTTTGCTTAGTGAGGGCCATTCCAAATTCACTCAAGGGGGGAATTTCTCATATGAAGGATCCTGAGTGTGCGTGGACACTGTGGATGCATCCACAATGGTAATAAGCACCTGTGGGAGCTAATGGAATCCAAGTCCTCTCACCGGTTTGGGTTCCATGGCCTTGGAGCAAATCCTCAAAGTGTCGCTGAATGGCCCTAGGGTACCCGACTAAAATGCCTTTAGCACCCAAAACGTGGCTCCGTTTGAGAATCCTTCGATTCTGATGGATCCAAGACACCGTATTTCAGCTAGGGGACCCCCCACACCATGCCTCGAAGTCTCAAAAATGGTGTCAGTATGCCATCTCAAGAGGTAGGGGTTTGCTTAGTAAGGGCCATTCCAATTTCGCTCAAGGGGGGAATTTGTCATCCGAAGGCTCTTGGGAATGCGTGGACACCGTGGACACATCCAAGATGGCCATTTACACCTGTGGGAGCTGACAGAATCCAAGTCCTCTCATTGGTTTGAGTTTTGTGGCCCCAAAGCAAATCCTCAAAGTGTCCCTGAATGACCCCAGGGTTCCTGACGAAAATTCCCATTACACCCAAACCGTGAATCCGATCGTGAATCCGTCAATTCTGATGGGTCTGGGACGATGGGTTTTAGCTAGGTGAACCCCCAAACTATGCCTCGAATACTCAAAAATGGTGTCAATGCGCCATCCTTGGAGCTAGGGTTTTTCTCAATGAGGGCCATTCCAAATTCGCTCAAAGGGTTCATTTCTTATCCGAAGGATCCCGAGTGCACGTGGCCACTATGGACATGTCCGCAATGGCCACGTGCTCCTGTGGTATCCGATGGAATCCAAGTCCGCTCGTCGGTTTGGATTTCGTGGCCCCAGCGCAAATCCTCAAAGTGTCCCTGAATGGCCTCAGGGTGCCCAACTAAAATGCCCGTACCAACCAAACCGTGACTCCGATCATGAATCCATTGATTCTGATGGGTCTAGGGCACCGGGTTTCAGCTAGGGGACCCCCCAAACCATGCCTTGAAGACTCAGAAACGGTGCCAATGTGCCATCTTTGGAGCTAGGGTTTTGCTTAGTGAGGGCCATTCCAATTTCGCTCAAGGGGGCCATTTCTAATACGAAGGCTCCCGGGCGTGTGTGCCCACCATGGAAACATCTGCAATGGCCATTGTGGACGTGTCCACGGTGGTCAAGCATGCCTGGGAGCCTTCGGATGAGAAATTACCCCCTCGAGCGAATTTGGAATGGCCCTCATTGAGTAAAACCCTACGTCTGGATATGGCACATTGGCACCATTTCTGGGACTTTGAGGCACGATGTGGGGGGCGGGCCAGCTGAAACCCAGCGTCCTGGATCCATTGAAACCAACAAATTCACGAACGGAGCCAGGGTTTGGGTGCTACGAGCATTTTAGTTGGGCACCCCAGGGACATTTAGGGACACTTTGAGGATTTTCTTAGGGGCCACAAAACCCAAACCGGCAAGCGGACTTGGATTTAGTCAAATCCCACAAGTGCACATGGCCATTGCGGATGTTTCCACGATGTCCACGCATGCCCAAGAGCCTTCGGATGAGAAATGACCCCCTTGAGCGAATTTGGAATGGCCCTCACTGAGAAAAACCCTAGCTCCGGAGATGGCACATTAGCACCATCTCCGGGACTTCAAGACATGGTGTGGGGGGTCCCCTAGATGAAACCCAACGTCTTGGACCAATTGGAATTGAAGGATTTGCAAACGGAGCCATAGTTTGGGTTAAATGGGCATTTTTCGTCGGGCACCCCGGGGCCATTTAGGGACACTTAGAGGATTTACTCCGAGGCAACTTAACCCAAACCGACAAGCGGACTTGGATTCTATCGGCTCCCACAGGTGAATGTGGCCATTGCATATGTGTCCACGGTGGCCACACATGCCTGGGAGCCTTCGGATGAGAAATGCCCGCCTTGAGCGAATTTTGAATGGCTCTCACTGAGCAAAACCCTAGATCCGAAGATGGCACATTGGCACCATTTTTGGGACTTCGAGGCACGGTGTGGGGGGTCCCCGAACTGAAACTCGATGCCCCTGATCCATTGGAATCGACGGATTTGTGAACAGAGCCATGGTTTGGGTTCTACAGGAATTTTTGTCGGGCAACTTGGGGTCATTCACGGACACTTTGAGGATTTGCTTCGGGGCCATGGAACCCAAACTGGCAAGCGGACTTGGATTCCGTCAGCTCCCATAGGTGCATATTTCCATTTTGGATGTGTCCATGGTGGCCACACATGCCAGGAATCCTTCGGATGAGAAATGCCCCCCTTGACAGAAATTGGAATGGCCTTCACTGAGCAAAACCCTGGCTCCGGAGATGGCACATTGGCACTATTTTTGGGACATTGAGGCACAGTGTGGGGGGTCCCATAACTGAAAACCGGCATTCCAGATCCATCAGAATCGATAGATTCACAAATAGAGCCACAGTTTGGGTGCTACGGGCATTTTCGTCGAGCACCTCGGGGCTATTCAGGGACACTTTCAGGATTTGCTCCAAGGCCACGGAACCCAAACCGGTGAGCAGACTTGCATTCTGTCGGCTCCCATAGGTGCGTATTGCCATTTTGGACGTGTCCATGGTGGCCACGCACGTCCAAGAGGCTTCGGATGAGAAATGCCCCCCTTGAGCGAATTTGCATCACCTCTCTTTCACATTTGTGAAGACCTGTGATCACTAAGGTTACTAATATCTTGTTCTAATACTAAGGCCATTTCCCTAGTAGAAGACATGGAGAGTGGAGCTAACACCTAACATGATTTTGGATGTCAACACTAGAGGAGACCTCCAATTGCAATTATATATAGAATAAGGATTTATTCATTCTCATACCATCAATATCACACTGTTTTATTTGTAATTAGCTTCATGGAGGAATTCACTATGGTTGATGAAATCACCCCTAGGAGGATATCTGAAGTCTAGGGACAACAACTTGGCTTGAGATTGATCCTTCTAAGATTATAGGGTTACTTCCATTGGAGGTTTATGATTATGGTTTTTTGATGAAACCCTAGGTGCATTTTCTAAATAAGAAGAAGAGAAGCATATGTATTGCATTGGACAACTTGGTTTAGTGATTCATGCATGTTATATATCCTTAGTTCAGCTAGGGCTTTCACTATTTTCCCTAGCTAGTGTTTTGGAGAGCTAGTGAATTGTACTAGCCTTGTGGCAAGGCTCTCATGCATGTTCTTGAATAGTAATTTATAGTTATATATGTATTGCTAATTTATCATAAGTAAAAGATAATTTTGTTGAGTGATTTGACATCATCATTGAATAAGTCAAGGGTTGTTTTAATATTGATATAATTGTTGTAAAAGTGAGTTTTCAGATTTGGTTTATGCATGATAAGTTTTCAATGCAACTAAATCTAATATAAGAACTAGGATATTTTTGTGAGGCTCCATGTAAATTCACTACAGCACAAAAGTGATTGTGACTAGGTGAAACTGTACTCTTTGAGGTTTCAAAGGCTTTGGATTTATGTGTTTCCTCCTACCATATTTAAGTATATAAAAGATTTTCTAAGGGCATGTTAAAATATTCTAACGTATACATTCATTGTGGGTAATCTAGATGGACCACATTTCTTAAAAAGCCAAGGATTGATTTACATTATATGTGTGTGATATCCATCGACGTAGAGTAGAGTTGAGATTTTTTTTGTGCCCATGGTTGAGGGTCCAAGAGTATGTGAGATAATTGGGAACCCCAAGTAAAAGGCCTCACAAAGGGAAATTCCAAGTAATTTTGAGAAAGTGACAAATTAGGTCAGAAGTTAAGCATCTTGTTCTAACACTAAGGTCATTTCCCTAATAGAATACATGCAAAGTGGAGCTAATGCCTAACATGATTTTGGGTTCTATCAATAGCGTTGTCTTGCCATGTACTTGTGTAATGTGACATGGTTATTGTTTGTAAACCCTAAGAAATAGAATCATGCTAGTGGTGAGAGCTTGATTGACATAAGCTTGTTATTGAATCCAACGAGGACTTCTTATCTATCATGGAGATTATAGTGTTAAGGAGTAAACCCTAGGAGTTAGATTTTATGGATCACGAAGATGTAACCAGTGGATAAGATAAGGGAAAGATAGACATGTTGGATGTTCTTGTAGAGATTTCTCTTGTGCAATGCTAGAGTATAAGACCTAGGGTTTGAGGATTGAAATACCAAGATGGACATGTAGCCTTGGATGCTAGAAATAGTGTTATGTTGTAGTGTACTTGTGTGATGTGACATGGCTAGGGTTTGCATGAGATATCTCATATTAACATATCCATGTTCTCTTGCATGTACCCCAACGTTCCAAGAAAAATAAATATTTATATTTATTTGCAAGGAAAATTTAAGGTCTAGGAGATGACTACAACCTTTGTATCTCATAATCACAAGCCATTGACATCATTTAAATATGAGATCATGGTAGTGGAAAAGTTGCAGAGGTGTTAGAGGCCTAAATATTGAAAGAATTCAATCCCAACATAAAGCATCTCATTATTATCACCAACCAAATGCATATTAGGGTTTGATGCTAGAGTACAAGACCTGGGGTTTGAGGATTGAAATACTAAGATGGACATGTAGACTTGGATTCTATAAGTTGATTTGTCTAGTGGTGTGCTTGTGTGACGTGACATGGGTAGGGTTTTTAAACCCTAATAAAGATAATCATGCTAGTGGGGAGACATTGATTAACATAAGCTTGTTGTTGAAGCAAATGAGGGATTCCTAGATGTCATAGATATTATAGGGTTGTTGAGGAAACCCTAGGAGTTATATGTTAGGGATCATGAAAACATAACCACTGGTGAAGATAAGGGGAAGAGATATGGATAGAGTTTGCATGAGAAGAGATTATGTCCTTTATTTAATAGCATGTGTAATTCTCATCATAAATGTGTCATAACATCTAAGAGTAATATGCCATAACTGTGAAAAAATATAACATAACCTTACACAGAAAAAGAGAATCTATTAATTGTCATAATTGTAAGGAATCTACCATACTAGAATAAGGTATTATATTCCGTGTGGCTTTCCCAATCTAAAGGGAATCTCCTTCAACACTCATCCTCACTTGTCCCCGGAGAATGTCTCAAAGCAACAAAAACCTAACACCATAGCCATGGCCAAGTATTTGAGACCCACCCCTCATATACAAACCCTTCTAATAGTGATCCTATCCCACTTGGAGTCCAAATACCCCTATTGAGGGTATGTGTGGTGGTTCACCGATTCTAGGGCTAGATTAGGTTTCTAGGATTCTAGATCAGTTTCCTAGGGTTAGATTAGTGTTTCTAGGGCTAGTTTAGGTTTGCAGGACTAGATTAGGTTTATAGTATTCTAGCTTAGTTTTTTAGTGTTAAATTAGTGTTTCTAGGGTTAGTTTAGCTTTCTAGGATTTCTAGGGCTAGATTAGGTTTGTAGGGTTATATTAGTGATTCTAGGGCTAGACTAAGTTTCTAGGGATAGATTAGGTTTCTAAACATTAATGACAAAGGGTGAAATGATGACATGGAAGAAGGACAAGATGACATGAAGGACAAGCAATGGACAACACATTAATGACAAAGTGTTGATGACTCGACAAAGGATCATGCCAAGGTAAGCAAGATTGATAGGATAAAAAAGGAGTATGAGAAGTGGACAAGTATGACAAGGATTGTGAAAATCCTCACAACAAATTTAAGAGATGATGTATACCTCACAAGAAAGTAATTCATTAAGCAAGAAAATAGAAGAAGAGTGGTCAATGCAGTATAATGAGCAACAAAATAATAATACAGTAGAACTCGGATAGAAGAAAAAATACTTCACACACACTGATTCATTAATCACAAATGGACAAATAAATAATACAATGCATGAGGAATTCGAATGCCTAAGGTGAAAATTTGAATTAGCCTTCATGGAGTGATCAAAATATCATTGGAGTGTCATCGGAGCACAACTGGAAGTCTTCATCATCATCAGTGGAGTCATCAATGCTCAAGTAACTGTCAACCATCAGTCAAACTGAGTCTGGTAGGTGTAACTGAGTGTAACTTAGTGCAACTGAGTGTAACTAGGTGTAACTAAGTGTAACTGAGTGTAACTGAGTGTAACTGAGTGTAAATTGAAGACAACTAGACTGGTAGGTGAAGAAGGGCGAGTTGCTTCCTAAAATCAAGGAAGAAGGGCACATTAAGCAACTAGAGGGCTAAAACTTATCAGTGAGAAGCTCTCGGGGGTTGGCTAACTGAGGGCTAGGTGTTGGAATGATGATTGGAATGCATGCAAACCCTAAAAGTGCATGCATGAATGAAAATGTAAACGATCAAAATACTGGTGGGACTAGGATGGAGTATAGGAATATCCTAACACCCCCCCTTAATCCATCCTGGGCACTGGTAACTAAGACCAAAGGTCACCCAATACAATGAATAATAACAGTCAATAGTCCAAGGAAGTGGGGAAAATTTCATGGGAAAAATACCCCCCCCTCAAAACAGACTGTAAGGCACACATAAAAAATAAATACTCCAAACTGAAGTAGGTGTGATGCTTGGTCATATGTCTGGAGGTATCTTCTTCTTGGGAAGAAGTGGATCATGCTCAAAAGGCATGTGCTTGTACTTGCTCTTTAGTTCGAATGTGATGAAAACAAATCCAAAAGTATGAGAATGATCCTTGAACCTATGATTCCAATCAGCTGAGGTAGGATCAAATCTTTGAATGTGCATATAGTCTTTTGTCTTCTCCTTCGAACCACCATGGGTGATATTATGCCAAAAAGAACTATTACATGTTTGCTTGAAATCAAAATCAGATTTAAGACTTAAAAAACAGTTTCTTGAGATCTCCTTTGAACCAGCAGGGGTGAGATCAAAACCATCATATGTATGAGAAATTATCCCAAGTAGTGATTGCATAGAATCCAAACTAGATCCAAGACTTGAATCATGGTTTCTTGAGATATCCTTTGAACCATTAAAGGTGAGATCAAAACTAGTAATTGCATGAGAAATTATCCCAAGTGAATGGCAATGGCCATAATCTTCAATAACCATCTGAAAGCATGAATTAATGATCATATAGTAGTAAGTAAGAGGTGATTAATCAAGGAGAGTGAATGCATTACCTCCAATGGCTGAATTTACCTCTGAAACATTCATAAGATCATGATGCAAACCAACAGACTCTGGTGCAAGAGAGGATTTAGGACCTTCTGCAATATCTAGAGTGTGAGCTGGCACAAAAAGAGAAGAAAGTTGGAGCATGAGTGTAGAATCTACAAGTTCTTTGTGGACAACTTCAATATGAGATGATACTGGTTCATGATCTTAGATATCATCAAGGAGGGCGAATGCAACACTTTGCTTGCTCTCGAATGGGTTTGGACCAATCCCTTCATTTTGTCTGCCAAATCTTTCATCCAGGTGGGCCCATAGATCTTTTGGAGATTCAACATAATCAAGGGAATAGAATTCCAAGCATCGAGACATAGAAACCATGATGGTTGCAATAGCTCTTCCAACTTCATTTAACCAGACAATCTTTTTTTCATAGGATTCGAACTCTCTTTCAAAACAATAATCAAAGAGATCATGTCTCTTCAAATATGCTATCATTTTTGGTTTCCATTCAACATAGTCGAATAGATAAAGAGGAGGATCTTCTAAAAACATTGAAGCTGTAGAAGACCTGCAAAAACAATAGAGAATATCTGCAACTGCTACTGCTACAAGAATGCAGAAACTGTTTCAACTGCTGCACTCTAAATCTTGGTAATAACCTGCAAAAAACTCTCAAGAATGGAGACAAACAATACTCTCAACATGCTTTGATAACATGTGAAAATCCTCACAGCAGATCTAAGAGATGATGTATACCTCACAAGAAGTAATTGATTAAGTAAGAAAATAGAAGAAGAGTGGTCAATGCAGTATAATGAGCAACAAAATAATAATACAGTAGAACTCGGATAGAAGAAAAAATACTTCACACACACTGATTCATTAATCACAAATGGACAAATAAATAATACAATGCATGAGGAATTCGAATTCCTAAGGTGGCAATTCGAATTAGCCTTCATGGAGTGATCAAAATATCACTGGAGTGTCATCAGAGCACAACTGGAAGTCTTCATCATCATCAGTGGAGTCATCAATGCTCAAGTAACTGTCAACCATCAGTCAAACTGAGTCTGGTAGGTGTAACTGAGTGTAAACTGAAGACAACTGGACTGGTAGGTGAAGAAGGGCGAGTTACTTCCTAAAATCAAGGAAGAAGGGTACATTAAGCAACTCGAGAGCTAAAAATGATCAGTGAGAAGCTCTCGGGGGCTGGCTAACTGAGGGCTAGGTGTTGGACTGATGACTGGAATGCATGCAAATCCTAAAAGTGCATGCATGACTGAAAATGTAAACGATCAAAATACTGGTGGGACTAGGATGGAGTATAGGAATATCCTAACACCCCCCCTTAATCCATCCTGGGCACTGGTAACTAAGACCAAAGGTCACCCAATACAATGAATAATAACAGTCAATAGTCCAAGGAAGTGGGGAAAATTTCATGTGAAAAATACCCCCCCCTCAAAACAGACTGTAGGGCACACATAAAAAATAAATACTCCAAACTGAAGTAGGTGTGATGCTTGGTCATATGTCTGGAGGTATCTTCTTCTTGGGAAGAAGTGGATCATGCTCAAAAGGCATGTGCTTGTACTTGCTCTTCAGTTCGAATGTGATGAAAACAAATCCAAAAGTATGAGAATGATCCTTGAACCTATGATTCAAATCAGCTGAGGTAGGATCAAATCTTTGAATGTGCATATAGTCTTTTGTCTTCTCCTTCGAACCACCATGGGTGAGATTATGCCAAAAAGAACTATTACATGTTTGCTTGAAATCAAAATCAGATTTAAGACTTAAAAAACAGTTTCTTGAGATCTCCTTTGAACCAACAGGGGTGAAATCAAAACCATCATATGTATGAGAAATTATCCCAAGTAGTGATTGTTTAGAATCCAAATTAGATACAAGACTTGAATCATGGTTTCTTGAGATCTCCTTTGAACCATTAGAGGTGAGATCAAAACCAGTAATTGCATGAGAAATTATCCCAAGCGAATGGCAATGGCCATAATCTGAAATAACCTTCTCAAAGCATGAATTAATGATCATATAGTAGTAAGTAAGAGGTGAGTAATCAAGGAGAGCGAATGCATTATCTCCAATGGCTGAATTTACCTCCGAAACATTCATAAGATCATGATGCAAACCAACAGACTCTGGTGCAAGAGAGGATTTGGGACCTTCTGCAATATGTAGAGTGTGAGCTGGCACAAAAAGAGAAGAAAGTTGGAGCATGAGTGTAGAATCTGCAAGTTCTTTGTGGACAACTTCAATATGAGATGATATTGGTTCATGATCTGAGATATCATCAAGGAGGGAGAATGCAACACTTTGCTTGCTCTCGAATGGGTTTGGACCAATGCCTTCATTCTGTCTACCAAATCTTTCATCCAGGTGGGCCCATATATCTTTTGGAGATTCAACATCATCAAGGGAATAGAATGCCAAGCTTCGCGACATAGCAACCATGATGGCTGCAATAGCTCTTCCACCTTCATTTAACCAATCAATCTTTTCTTGATAGGATTCGAACTCTCTTTCAAAACAATAATCAAAGAGATCATGTCTCTTCAAATATGCTATCATTTTTGGTTTCCATTCAACATAGTCAAATAGATAAAGAGGAGGATCTTCTGAAAACATTGAAGATGTAGAAGACCTACAAAAACAATAGAGAATATATGTAACTGCTACTGCTGCAAGAATGCAGAAATTGCTGCACTCGAAATCTTGGTAATAACCTGCAAAAAAATCTCAAGAATGGAGACAAACAATACTCTCAACATGCTCTGATACCATGTGAAAATCCTCACAGCAGATCTAAGAGATGATGTATACCTCACAAGAAAGTAATTGATTAAGCAAGAAAATAGAAGAAGAGTGGTCAATGCAGTATAATGAGCAACAGAATAATAATACAGTAGAACTCAGATAGAAGCAAAAATACTTCACACACACTGATTCATTAATCACAAATGGACAAATAAATAATACAATGCATGAGGAATTTGAATGCCTAAGGTGTCAATTCGAATTAGCCTTCATGGAGTGATCAAAAGATCACTGGACTGTCATTCGAGCACAATTGGTGTCATCGGAGCACAACTAGAATTATTCATCATCATCAGTGGAGTCATCAATGCTCAAGTAACTGTCAACCATCAGTCAAACTGAGTCTGGTAGGTGTAACTGAGTGTAAACTGAAGACAACTGGACTGGTAGGTGAAGAAGGGTGAGTTGCTTCCTAAAATCAAGGAAGAAGGGAACATTAAGAAACTAGAAGGCTAAAAATAATCAGTGAGAAGCTCTCGCGGGCTAGCTAACTTAGGGCTAGGTGCTGTACTGATGACTGGAATGCATGCAAACCCTAAAAGTGCATGCATGACTGAAAATGTAAATGATCAAAATACTGGTGGGACTAGGATGGAGTATAGGAATATCCTAACAAGGACAACAATATGATGCTACAAAGATCGCCAAGTGTGACAAGGACAACAATATGATGCTACAAATATTGCAAAGTATGACAAGGACAACAATATGATGATGCAAAGATCAAGCAAGCATGATATCATGTCAAACAAGAATGATAGATGTTGTTGACATGCATGATGAGGATGACTTGTTGACATGGAGGAAGCATGAAAAATGTTGTTGACTAGGAAAACAAGCAAAGTGAATTTGGCAAGCATGACAAGTGTTAGTGACATGTATGTATGTATGTATGTATGCATGTATCAACAAAAAATGTATATATATGTATGTATGTATGTATGTATGTGTGTGTGTATGTATGTATCAACACAAAATGCATGTACCAACAAAATAACATAAAACTACACATACCTCTATGTAGAAGATAACATTCTTTGATGCAATTCTTTCTCTTATGTAAAGTTGATTGACCTCATTCAATAAATCCATCTGGATCCTCTCTCTTGCTAATTGTCTCCATCAATCTCTCATGCTCTGAATGCGGAAGGTAGTAGCATACCTTGGTTGAGCTCTTGCTTGACATTGTTTGTATATGGATGTTTGTGCCAACGATCAAGCTTGTGAAGTGATACACCACTGAACCTAGTCTGTAATCCATGAATACATGCCCACTAGTATTTCTTGACTTCCCATCTAGTGTAAGATATTCCCCCTTAACCCCAATTGATCCAATAGGAAATTCATTTCATTCATCATTGATTAATTATTCATAGAGGGTTTGATTACATTGGATGCACCGTTCCAACCAATAATCTGTGCCCCATTAATTGTCTTTCAGGGAAACAACTGCGTATATGTGTCCTGGTTGTACAAGATCTGAGATATGGTCGTAGTCTGTCGAAATCACTGACTGAACCTCCTCTAACCGAGTTGTTTCAACAACTACACATTGGTCTACTGCAAGTGATACACGATCCCATTCATCAACCGAGTCCATGAATTCGTATTCATCCCATTCGCCACTGCTGAAAGGGATGCAAAAGCAAGCAAGTTTTTTCATCCATATTTCAAATAAGGGGTTGTTTGAGCTTCGAACTGAATGAAATCCATGTGTTCCTTGTATTGTGTCGCAACTATAGGAACGCGGTCGATCTATGTCAACCACTTGCCAAAAATTTATTACCACACGTCCTATCACTGATGATGTTTGTTGATCTCTTGCTCGGTATGACATTGTTGCAGAGCACTATTGAACTATGGATTCTTCCTCTCAGATATGAAGGTTTGTGTTAAACCTCATCTCTTCCCTTTGTAGTGTGGCCTTGATGCATGCAATGGCCCAATCATGCTCGCATTTGCCATGCCCAGTCTCAAAATAGTTCCAGACATGCGACACATTATAAGGCTTATGCAAAATACTCATCCATTGGAATACTCGGGCATTTTTGAACTGGCCCGCACAACCATCTGACCATATCCAATGTTGATCTATCTATATATCTCTCTCCTTCAACTGATCATAGAAAATTTGAAAACAATGTTGCATATAATGTAGATCATGGGTTCTATCATCACTTATGTAAAATTTTGTCTCCTTCAGTATTGTCCTCATGTCATTGCTGCTCTCTAGCCCATGCCTATACATAATATGTACCATGATGCTAAGTTGGTCTGAATGGTAGTATTGACTTTGGATTTCATTTTGTGGCTGGAGGGTGTAATTTTCTGCAAAATCCACAATTGACACTATGGTTCCAACAGGTAATGTGTCCCTACATTTTTAGTACTACTCATCTTGCCATCGCGCTACATGCACATGTTGAACATACTACTCTGTTTTCTTGTAGAAATCAGTTAAGAAGTCACATACCTGTGTTAAATTTTCAGAATTTACTTCAATCTGATCTAGGATCTTAACTGAGAGAACAACATGTACAACAAATCTACAGCATATCAATCATGGACACGATAATGCAAGCACACAAGAGACACAGAGTTTACTTGTGGAAAACCATAAAGGTGAAAAACCCCAATAACTTCCTCAGAGATAGATAGAGCAATGATACAACCAAAATACAAGAGATAGTCTTCTCCTAGCAGCAGATCCTCCTCCTCCACAAGTGCGCTACACTCCCAAGTGTGAGTGAGAGAATAGAATGTGTAAAATGAGAGAGACACACTCTCTATTTATACACTAACTTGACTTGACCTTTACTCAACTAGGTCGACCTCAACTTAACCACTTAACATAATGTTGATTGGGCCGACCCCCACTAGGGTGGTCTAATAACCCTTTGACCCACATGGTTAACCCCCAAAAGGGTGGTCTAATAACCCTTTGACCCACATGACTTATACAGGGCCGACCCCAAAAAGGTGGTCTAATAACCCATCAAGTATAAGTTACGACACTTACAATATAAATGACGACACTTCAGTATAGAGGAATAATAACATCTGTATAGGAATACAAACACTTCCGTATAGAGGAATAATACCATCTCTATAGGAGTACAAAATACATATATGAAATACATGGGTGAAATAAATTCCGAAGTTACATATACATCAACACTCCCTCTTAACTAGGAAGGTATTTCTCGACACAGGTCTTCTAGCACAAGTCATCTTCTCTGGATCATCGTCACTGGATAATCATCATCGAGTCATAATCATCATCACTGCTACTGCTATCTCAATCAATCTCTGAATCTACTCGTCATAGTAAGTTCTACAGAGCTAGTCCTTTTTCATACTAGATGTAGGCCCACCACCTGCAGGTCTTCGTCATCACTAGCTATACTGTGGAAATCTCAGGACTTATTACGTGCATCACAAAACCTTAAAAGAGTCTCTTGACTAGCAAGAATGCTAAAGAGCATTTGAGGCCTTTTTCATCCTATCAAGATCTCCAGGACTTATTACATGTGACCCCACCACAAAACCTCGAAAGAGAATCCCATGACAGATTACGAGCACAAGGCTCAACCTATCGGATCTCCCAGGGCACAAATTACATGTGATCACCGCAAAACCTTGAAAGAGCATCCCAGGACTAATTATGAGCACAAGGCTCAACCTATCAGATCTCCCAGGGCACAAATTACATGTGTTCATGGAAAAACCTTGAAAGAGCATCCCAGGACTGATTACGAGCACACAGCTCAACCTATCGGATCTCCCCGGGCACAAATTACATGCCATAGGACAAAATCTTGAAAGAGCATATGCCAAATATCCCAGGGTACAAATTACATGCCATAGGAAAAAACTCAAAAGAATATCTGTAGATCTCCCAGGGCACAAATTATATGTCCTCCCAAGCAAAACCTTGAAAGAGCATTTTCTAGATATCTCAGGGTACAAATTACATGCCATAGGAAAAACCTTGAAAGACTATCTGCAAATCTCCCAGGGCACAAATTATATGCTTATTTGCACATCCTGTTCCATGGCCACAGAGTATCAACTTGATACTTACCATACATCATCCTGATGTACACATGATCATCCTGATCATCATCACTGCAACATCTTGCTACATATCATCTGGAGCAACATCCTGAAGGTCGTCATCCATGATCATCCTGATCATACAATGCATCTACCTGATGCATACCAAGTATCTACCTGATACATATCATCATACATGATCCACCTAATCATACAGTGTATCCACCTGATACAAATACAAATACATGATACATATCACCATACATGATCCACCTGATACATATACAGATACATGGTCCAAGCATCCAACATGATACATATACAAAAATACATACAAGTGATCCAACTGATTATATCCAGCATCCAACATGATGCGTACATACATATAAATGATCCAACTGATCATATCCATCATCCAACATGATGCGTACATACATATACATATAAATGATCCAATTGATCATATCCAGCATCCAACATGATGCGTACATACATATACATATAAATGATCCAACTGATCATATCCAGCATCCAACATGATGCATACACAAAGCAGTAACTGGAGCATCATCCTGATGCTCATCATCCATGATCCTCCTGATCAGCATAGCATCATCCTCTTCAGATCATCTCATAATCCACGAAGCACATCCCAGATGCACATCATCTAGCACTTACACCACCAACATGGGAGAACACATCTACCACCATTTGGGGAAGGCTCCAGCCCTTACTTTTTCACCATGGGAGGACACATCTACCACCATGTGAAAAATGGCTCAGCAATTATATCACAACAAAGGGAGAACACATCAACCATGTCAGAAAAGCTCATGTGCATCTGCATCTTCCAGACTCATCACTTCCCTTTGGAAGGAACCTCGACCTGAAGTGCACCAAGCCTCTCTCTGAAGTACTCAAACTGCACTCTGGCCAATGGCTTGGTCAATACATCTGCAACCTGCTCATCCGTCGCAACATACTCTGCTTCGGCTGTACTCAGTGCTACACAGGATTGCTTCCTGCTAAACCAAGAGATCACACCTAATCCCATACCAAAGCATCACCCAGATGTGCTCTTCCTATATGCAGCACTGCCTGCCCAATCTGAATCAACATAACCCTGCAGGTTAAACTTTTGATTCGCATCATACTTGAGCCCATAATCAACCGGATCAGATGGAGCATCACACAGAAGCTTCAGGTTCGATTCCATAGGTGTGGCCATAGCCTTGTAGTCCATCATCCTGAACCTCTTCAGGATCTCTACTGCATACTTCCCTTTTCCAAGGAAGATTCCATCTGCACTCTAACACACCTTCATGCCAAAAACAAATAGTGCATCATCCCCAAGTTCTGCACACATATATGACTACACCATTCAAGAAAGCTGTCTTGAAATCCATCTGGTGTATCTTCTATTTCATCACTTTTATATTTCTCTATGCTTCCATTTGCAACATGCTTGATCTGATAGTTCCATTTGGAAGTCACAACAGACTTCCCTTTAGCTCTTGGGACCGCATCCCAAACATTGTTCTTCATGATCCACGGATCATGACATTCTTCCCATATCCTGGGAACTTCAATATCTTCAATAGATAATTTTGTTGCTTGAACAAATGTTGTAGTCCTTCTTTTGTAGGTGAAGGTATACGATCTTTCCTACAAAACAAGTTAAATCGCATGATTAGAAACATCTCATAATTTTCAAACAAATTCTTACACATAAAGAAATATGTCATACAGTCATGCAATTACCTTAGCCAATGCTTCAATACAACATTTATCCATATCTCGTAACTTTCTAGATGCCTTCCAATCTCTACCAGAACATTGTTAAGAGTGTGCACAACTCCCAACATGTCAGCAAAGAGGTTTCATTCTAGATAAGTAGAAATGGAATGTTGTACAGTGCCATAGGCCACTTACCCATGCATATTAGTAGTATACTATTCATCAATGCAACTATTCTAATATGCATAATACACAGCCTAATTCTAGGAACATCAGTATATACATTATTGAACAATATTATTTAAACAATAAAATATGCAAGTAATGACAATTAAAATACTTATCTTTGTTTGTTTGTTGGGTTGAATCCCTCTTAGTCTTTGCTTCTTTTCTGAAACTCCATTCTTATGTGGATTGTGGGAAGTGGTCAACTCCCTCTGAATATCTGCATCCTTGCAGAAACTACTGAAGTGTGCTCCTTTGCTTTCTTGTAGGAACAACTGGAGTGTGCTCCCTCTTGATATTTGCTTCCTGGATTACCTGTCCTTGAACTTACATCCATCCTTAATCACTATGCATGTTTATTAGTATCATCAGTTTTTTATCCTTGAGGTCTCATACATAATCACACATTTATTAGTATAATCAAAACACAATAATCTTAAACATGTATATTCATGATCATTCACAGATAATAAACATTAGTATTCAAGGTTTCAGGGAAGTCTTCTTTTACTCATACACATTCTTATTTGATCATAGGACTCTTCTGGTTAGTTGAATCATCAATCAAGATAAGAGATATAATATGCATAAAACCCGTGATTATTCAAACCTATACCTTCATGATTCTTCTGGTTAGTCATATCATCAATTATGGTAAGAAACATAATATGCATACAACCATGATTATTCAAACCTATGACTTCATGAATAATCATTATCAACACAACAGTATAAGATCCTAACACAAGGTAGGATTCTAGCTTGATATAGGAAAAACATACCTGGATTAGCATGCTAGCTAGTTATGTCTAACATATCCGCATAATGTCTTCTGGTTCTCTTCAGTGACTTGTGCTAGTAACCTGCACGTCTCATAAGTTAACCATTGTAAATCCAAGTTATACATACCTCGAAAGTAGATCTTCTATGTGATCCATGACAATGGATGAATCTTTGTCTTGATGTCACTAGGAGCATATGTTCTTGAAGTAGAACATGATTTGACTTTCTTGGTGTACCTTTTGTGTTCGTAAACAACATAAAACTCATACAACATCACAATGCATTAATACAATCATAAGTGTCAAAACCTTAATCAATGAATATCTTCTATTAAGGTGATACGACAAGTCCAGTAATTAATCAAGATTGTACTATAATGATATGAAGACAAACATATGATAAACTTAACCATGAAACATACTTGTAAGCCATACCTGTCAAGATTGCTTGTAATCTTCTTATGGAAGGCCTTAGCCTCATCTCCCTCTGAGACAGGAACTTCTTCACTTATGCAGGTGACCAATCCATCTTCTTCTAGGATTAACCCAATCCACTTGATTTGTAAGAACTGGACCTGGAGCTGGATTAGGGTTTGTCAAAGAAACCCCCAAAATTCAAACTTTGAATTTCAAACTTCCGAAAGGATAGAAATATGCGCCTTGATGAGCTGATCAAGTTGGTATATTCAGAATTTGAAAACTGCAAAGTTTCACCCCTCGAAATTGCCTTTTAGATTTCCGGATTCACTAGGGAGGACCCTGAATTAGAGTTTGAGTTTCCCGGAGCTTCACCCAACCAAAAGATTTGATTCAAAACTCTAAGCTTCTATTTTTCTGAGGAGCTTCCAGCCGTGGTCACAGATTTCCAAAATTCCAACTTTTGCAGAAGCCCTAATTTTCCATCTTTCCGATCAAAGTCCCGAACTGGGGTTGGATCAAGCCCGGCCTTTTTCCCAACCAAAAAATATGATCTTGGTCTCTAAATTTCAATTTTGATGAGTAGCATCGAACCGTGGTCTCCGATTACAAAAATTCCAACTTTCTCCGAAGCCCTAAATTCCGGAAGCCATGAATGAAGGTACTAAAAAATAATTATGTTTTGACAGAAATATGTACCTGATTGTTTCTAGTGTAACTCCAGAACTTTTCGATCCATAGGGTCTGAAAATTTTTATTGAGATAGCCCGACCTGTTATCTTTCCATCTTGACAGGTCTGACCTCAATTGGATTCTCTGAGAGAGAGTTATGCCAAGTGTCGCAATGTGACATGTTTATGGGATAATACAGGAGAGCGAAATTGTATGGCGTGCCACATGTCACTGGTTCAACTTCGGCCTCTGAACATTTTTCTAGAGATATCCCGACCTGTGGTCTTTCCATCCCAATAGGTCTAACTTCAATTGGATTCTCTGAGAGAGAGTTATGCCAAGTGTCGCAACGTGACCTTTTTATGGGATAATATAGGAGAGCGAACTTGTACGGCGTGCCACGTGTCACTCGTTCAACTTCGGCCTCTGAAATTTTTTCTTGAGATAGTACAGTCTGTTTACTACCTGTCACGTTTTACAAAATTTCATTTGGGGCTTCCTATCCCAAGTTATGACCTTTTTCCCACGGTCACCTGATTTTGACTCAAAGCCGGAAGAGGCAGAAACCCTATATTGTACAGATCATAAATCACAAAGTACAACGAATTAGAGGTTTTCCTTTGGACACAAGGTACATGGGGATCTGATCTTCGACCTGTAAACGTTTCAGATCCAAAAAATTCTCCAAAACGGATTTATAACGAAAGTGATACGATGACTGGTTTTTGCTATATCAAGCCCTAGCATCATAAGTGCAACAAGTGTCATACATACCATATCATGCCTTCTTTCAAGCTAGCTCTGATACCATGTTAAATTTTCAGAATTTACTTCAATCGGATATAGGATCTTAACTGAGAGAACAACATGTACAACAAATCTACAGCATATCAATCATGGACACAATAATGCAAGCACACAAGAGACACAGAGTTTACTTGGGGAAAACCATAATGGTGAAAAACCCCAATAACTTCCTCAAAGATAGATAGAGCAATGATACAACCAGAATACAAGAGATAGTCTTCTCCTAGCAGTAGATCCTCCTCCACAAGTGCGCCACACTCCCAAGTGTGAGTGAGAGAATAGAATGTGTAAAATGAGAGAGACACACTCTCTATTTATACACTAACTTGACTTGACCTTTACTCATCTAGGTCGGCCTCAACTTAACCACTTAACATAATGCTAACTGAGCCGACCCCCACTAGGGTGGTCTAATAACCCTTTGACCCACATGGACGACCCCCAATAGGGTGGTCTAACAACCCTTTGACCCACATGACTTATACAGGGCCGACCCCAACAAGGTGGTCTAATAACCCATCAAGTATAAGTTACGACACTTACAATATAAATGATGACACTTCTGTATAGAGGAATAATAACATCTCTATAGGAATACAAACACTTCCATATAGAGGAATACTACCATCTCTATAGGAGTACAAAATACATATATGAAATACATGGGTGAAATACATTCTGAAGTTACATATACATCAACAACCCGTACCTGTTACCATGAAAACAAGGGAAATATTACAATGTGACCTTTGGAAAAATGTATATGTCATAAATTGAACGTATAATATGAAAAATATGCAATATTCATTTGTACCTGTGACTTCACTAATGCAATCTTTTTACTTTCCCTGCCATTGTCTAATTGATAGGTTACATACTTGAAGCTTTACATATCCATGCCCATCCTACCAAATTCATGCTCCTTGCTTTCATGAATGAAATGATGCAAAAGAGAAAACACATTGCACCTAGAACATGTCCCATATAGACACGATTTTTCATAATATATTTTTTTTCAGGCCTTGGACACATGATGTTGTAGATAAAGTCTCTTGCTACATTCTGCGGTAGTATGGATTCATTGCAGCCCTCCACAATGTTAGTATGCAAATCACAAAATATATGTTTATATGTGTCATAATAATATTCATATTCTACGTGGTATCTAAAACAACAAGTTTTCCGATCAATGCATATATGAACGTACCATGGTTTTAATTTCTCAAAGGACCTTTGGCCCAGGTTCAATTGTGTGTGCTGATTCCTGAATCTCTCATAGAGTTCAATCTGTGTGGTGTCAAGGAAGTGTTTAACATGGGGTTCAAGTTCAGTAGAACCTTTTCTCAGCTTTAGCACATCTCTTTGGTTTTATGAAGGTCTAGTATGATCATGCCAAAACTTTTGTACTAACTCCTTAACAAAATCAATTAGCTTCCTATCTCCACGAGGAAAACTACCAACAAAATCCCAACAATCATTTCCACCCTTAGTGTCAAGATTTTATCTTATAACAGAGTACTTTTTAATAGTTTTTCTATTTAATTTAAGTATGTGAGAAGTGTGTGATAGCAGGAGATGTTGCCTTGTGGACTTGCTTACAACTGATTCCACTAAAACACGACGAGCCGCATGGAGATATTTTGTATGAGACATCTTCCCAATCGCATTAAATGCAGATTGGATATTTCTAACAATATGACTGCTAGCCTATGAACTTTTAACCATTTTTATGCCCAAAATTATCCTAACAACGGATAAACAATGTGACTTTAACAAACATAGAAATAATTGACATTTACCTCCATCACCTTTGGATTCAAAATATTCTTTGACAATTTTGTTGCATTGCCATTCAATAGTGCGTTTTGGCAACTTACCTTCACAGACTGATAAAGCACTTTTATCCACATGAATATGTCTAGGAGTTTTTCTTCTTGCATTGGACAGTCGAGGTAGGGAAGGTGGACATGAGACATGAATACCAGAGCTTGTTTGTTGTGGTGCTTCGTTCACACTTTGGGCCATAATGGGAGTGTGCTTGACATGGTTGTGGTATTCTTAGGGAGATTTCAAATTAAGCATTGCTTGTATGTCCATCTCTACACATGCAACATCTCCCAATATTCTTGTGTCGTGAGGAACTTCGGCATGACTCATTGATGGATTGTTGGTTGGAGATTGTGTTGACGCTAGAATTTGAGTTGGGTCTGCTGGACGCGACTGCTATACCTGTGGTTCGGAACAAGAGGTTTTCATGTCAACAACTTTGTTAGGTTTAGTGGCAGGATTCAGGGCAATGACAGGAACATGTCTCACTCTTTCCATTTCCAACATGGCCTTTTCTCTTAAGTCATTGACCTTTTCAATGGGCGGATTCCTTCTATATTTGTTTGTTCTGTTACATGAGTTTCCCATCTCCAAAAGTCTCTTTAACAAAACTATGAGGCCTACCCATGCAAAAGATACGACAAATAAGATATTAGTTCCATTATACAATGAACTTGACACATTCCAACATAACTTACTACTTTAAAAATTAACACATACAACTACAGACAATTTTGGTTTATTTGTGTCCGAATAAACATTAGTATCCCTTACAATTCCAATAAATTTAGATGATGGTTGGTCAAGTGTAGAATGGAGAAACTAGTGTCTTGCCTAGCTAGAGATGCTGGAGATACCTTGGGAATAGTTTGATGGTTTTTCTACATCAAATAAGGTAAAGAGAATACGTTTACTAATTACATAATGAGGAGGTTGCAAATTCCCCCAAGGAAGGAGACTTCAATGAGGTAGAGGCAAGTAGACAAGCTCAAATGCATGATATTAAAGAAACATTATGATAAACATAGCATGAAGATGAGAGCATGGACAAAATTTCCTGAACTAATCAATATGGACCCTCTCCCATGATTGCTTCTTAGGATTTTATTCAAATTGAAGAGGCTCAAAAGAGAACCTCAACATAGGTGGGAATGTGCGGGGGAGGAATAGTTTGATAGTTTATGCTATAGGTTTTTCTATGGTGTACAATGTGTAAAAGATGGAGGTTTATTAAACCATTTATTTGTATTTTTTTCAAATGAAAAAGAGTTTATGCTAGAGATGCCTTGGGAATAGTTTGATAGTTTTTCTACATCAAATAAACATAGCATGAAAATGAGAGCATGTAAAAAATTTCATGAACTAATCAATATGGACCCTCTCCCAGTATTTCTTCTTAGGATTTTATTCAAATTGAAGAGGCTCAAGAGAGAACCTCATCATAGATGGGAATGTGCGGGGGAGGAATAGTTTGATAGTTTATGCTATAGGTTTTTCTATGGTGTACAATGTGTAAAAGATGGAGGTTTATTAAACCATTTATTTGTATTTTTTTCAAATGAAAAAGAGTTAATGCTAGAGATGCCTTGGGAATAGTTTGATAGTTTTTCTACATCAAATAAACATAGCATGAAGATGAGAGCATGGACAAAATTTCATGAACTAATCAATATGGACCCTCTCCCATGATTGCTTCTCAGAATTTTATTCAAATTGAAGAGGATCAAGAGAGAACCTCATCCATACCATCCTTGTGTGAAATCAAAATATATTCATGGTAATAATTATTGGTTTACATTGCATACTTCATCTTGTCTAGTGAATATGAGTTTTTTAGATGTGAACTTGGGAATTCTTCTTGTCAAATTCATTGTTTTCTATGCATGGATATTGTTGTAGGCATATGATAAAAATAAAAATGCATGGGAGAATCTCAAATCTTGTGAATGAAAAGAATTATTTACAATTCACCATACGTATAGAAATGATCTCCACTTGCAATGGAAACTAGTAGCTTGAATGTATCCACCAAATTCCAAGACCACTGAATATGTTTGTTAGATTCCAAGAGTGATTTTGTGTCCAATATATCAATGAGTCTCCAAAAGATAAATGAATGTTAGCCAATAAGCAACCTGGAAGAGCTTGAAACCCGCGAAAGACAGAAAACCCGTGTTTTTTTGTAGCATTCTCGGGAACATAAAACTCTATTTTTTAACTAGCAGCAGACACGCGCACGCATTTTTAAATGCGGGCATGATTCTTTGTAGTGCATACGCATCATTAGCGTGTACGCGCTAAAACACGCGCACACGCCCCTGCATAACGTTTACACCATTTATTAACCAATGTTTACACCATTTAATGCAACCAACGTTTAAACCATTTAATGCCAAACCTTCACCCACTTCGAAAATATTTGCATACATTGGACTATACTTAAAAAGTGGATAAATGAATGGCTAAAGAGAGGGAGGTTAAGGCTTCTAGGGATTTAAGGGTTTAGGACTTAAGGCGTAAGGTCTTAGGTATTTTGACTTTAAGGATTGTGGGTTAGGTTGTTTAGGAGTTAGGGATGTGGGATTACAAGTTGAATGGTTCAATGGTTTAGGGTTTAAGGGATGTAGTGCTTTAGGGAGAATGAGAGGTATAGAGAGATAGAAAGATGGGATATGGGAGACACTAGGTTTTTTGGACCCAAAATTCGACTACCAAAAAGTCGGATTTTCTACATTTTGTGGTCGACCATCTGACAACCTTCATATTTTTTTAACGTCTGTTCAAAGTTGGATGAGATCCGATGGTAGGCAGGTCATCAGTTATCTGACGAAAATATCCAGTCGGATACCCAACCACTAGAACTTAATAGTAAGTCAGATATCTGGCAACTTGAACTTAATAGGAAGTTGGATTTTTTAGCCGTGGTGGTCGAATATCCGAAGACCATCCCATATGGAAATGGCCGATATCTGACGTTCTTTGCCGTCGGTGGTATGGAAAGAATGTCGGATACCATAGGCGTAGGGGTCAGATCTCTGACGCAATTTCCATATGGAAATGGACGATATCCGACGTTCTTTGCCGTCGGTGGTATGGAAATAACGTCGGATACCTTAGGCATGGCGGTTGGATATCCAATGACATTTCCATAGGGAAATGGCCGATATCCGACATTCTTTGTTGTCGGTGGTATGGTAAGAATGTTGGATACCTTAGGCGTGGTGTTCGGAAATCTGATGACATTTCCATAGGGAAATGGACGATATCCGATGTTCTTTGCAGTCGGTAGTATGGAAAGAACGTCGAATACCTTAGGCATTATGGTCAGATATCCGACGAAATTTCCGTAGGGAAATGTTTGATATTCAATGTTCTTTACCATCGGTGGTATGGAAAGAACGTCGGATACTTTAGGCGTGGTGGTCGGGTATTTGACGAACTTATGTTATTTTAAAAAAAAAACACTATTTCATTCTGAATATGATGATAATGAAATGAACAATTGAAATTTTATTAAAGTTTATGTAACAATGGTAGAATTTGTTCAAAGACATACATTTCATTATATGGACCTAAATCTATATGACAATAATGAAATGAACAATTGAAATTTTATTACTAAGTAAGTAGAGGTTTCTTATAAAAATGATAGAATGACATAATGGAAGAAATACTACCCTTCAATATCCATTACCAAGAAATCATGGTGCAAAACAACAAAAAATAAGAATAATATGTGCAAACTATTAACTAGAAAGAAAAAGGTCAAATAAATGCTTACCACAACTGCTCTAGCAAGATTTATCTACCAGTATAGAATTCTTGCAAGGATAATAATGATTAAACCAATTTAATTAGTGATCACATAAAAGAATTGATCTTGAGCATATGCCTTCACAATATCATTAATCAAATTTTGATAATAGAGTACAAGGAACAACTTCACAAGAGTAACTGAAACCATGATTGGAAACACACAGTTGTATTTGTCACCATCTAAATATAAACCATCCTCCTGTATAAATTTGGAAATAGATTTGGCATTTAGTACCTTGTCTTTGAACATAAATCACAAGGAGAGCATCTAGAAGCCACCCAACAATGAAATAGGTAAATGACTATTCTATTTAAATCTGGAATCCATTATCTACGAGTGCACCTGAGCATTTTATTTCAAATAAGAATGGAAACACATCTACATAACTTTTCCAGGTTTTCATAAATCAAAATCACATAGCTGATAAGCCGAATCACTGTCCATATATTGTTTTAATCAATGAAATATTTAATCAATCAAGCCAATGACTCTTTGTCTATGATCACACTATTCAAGCTAATGTACAGAAGCATAAGACAAAGTATCTAGAACATAAAAGGGTAATCTCTCTACTTATTTTTGGAGATCTCATTCATTTCTATAGTTCACATTCATTTCCAGTCTAGCCTCAAGATAAATCTGAACGCTACATATTAGAAATCACTAGATAATGCATTTTTCCTAGGCTTCTCAACATCAAACCATCTGTGCCAAATCGTAACAACACATAGCCTAATATACATTGCTTAAAGAAAATTTCATTCCTCATGCAAACAGGATGAGTATCCAAATATTTTGTGTTAATTATAACAGATGGAGATAATACAAAATTGTGATGACCTTGAAAAAGGAATTGATTTTTAATTTTTATTAATTACAAAGTTGTTGTAATAGGCTACCATATTTAAGAATGGTATTTTTTAATTGCAAATTTTCTTTATATCAAAACTAAAAAGGATCATGAAAATTCTCCTATGTAAGCATTACAATCAACATACCATTTCACTCCCATAGTATTACACTATGTTTTAATTCCTGAGACCACTAAGCAACATTATTTCTTGTCCAAGGAAAGTAGAAACAATCTATAAATATTCATATAGATGTTAGTGTTTGTTAAATATAGTTGAGACTACCTACAAGGTCCCAAAAACTAAAAACATCAAATTCACAATTAAATGAATCATTGCATTAATTTCAACTAGACAATTGGGTGTTTCAACTAGATGGTCCTTAAACCATCAAGTTGGAAACTCAATGTGTTATTGCATTAATTTTTACTTGATAGTTGGATATCATTGCACTAATTACAAAATTAAAATGAGTGGATTTAAAAATAAGCATGATGAAGAAATTTTACCTGTGCTAATTGATTTACACTTTTCTTCAACTTTGGATCATCGACAAACAATGTAATTTTCTTTATAAATGACATAAAATAGATGATATCAATCCAATCAATGCACTAGGAACCTGTCACAAGTACCAAGTGTCTAAGTTAATGTTTGAAGCTAGTACATCTGAATTGAAAGACATGTGAACATATTTCAATACTGCAAAAAAAGAAGCAAAATTGCATCATTTCTATCAGAATATATAAACATCATAAAAGGTTTTAGTATCTAACCTTATAGGTAGATGATTATTCTCACCCATATTTTGCTCGACTTTTCCGACCAATAACAGCTCTTGGATAATTCTCACTTTGAGTGGAGATGTAATTCTCACTTAGTGTTGTCATGAAAAACATTCTCACTTTTTCCTGCTTATCTCGAAGGACATCAATTAGCACTGATATTATTCTAGTACTAGACACTTCATCTTCATTAAGAGTTTCATGCCGAATCAACAAACCCATTACAAACAAGATCTCACTCTACTCCATAGATAGTTACTCAAGTGATCTTTCATCATTTGGAAATCCAAAATTCGTTATGAGGATCAACCAAACATCACAACAAGCTCCAAGAAATTGTCAAAATTTAGATGACACACGAATGGGTTGTAGAAAGCCATCATCGTATCCATTCATTGAGCTCCTCTCTATTTCGAGAATAATTTAATATTCTCTACTGAATAAGGCCAACCACGTGAAGGTGGAATCTCTTATGGCCCCTCCCCCCCCTCACATCACTCTCAATTCCTCATACCCAATGCATGTACTTGAAAAACAAATTACGTGCAAATTCATGCATATTTCATCATGAACTTTCATCTACCATTCATTCAATAAAGGCTAACATTCATTAAGCCATTGTTTCATTCAATCAACACATTCATTCAATAAAAGATAACATTCAATAAACCATTCATTCAATAAAGGTAACAGTTTACTACACTTAATCATTAAACCATTAAATCATTCATTCATTCATTAGGCCAAAAATCATGGATGATATATTATTATCAAAAATAATTAGACAACGTTTTTCCAGTCACTTCTTTTTAGTTTTTCTTCTCTTTTGTACTTGTACAAAATCTATAAGAAGACCATCTTTATCTGGTCTTTCTCCTCCAATTATTGGTTCTTCATCAAGTGCTTGTCTTGATGTCTGCATCCTAGAGTGTTGATCCATATGTGGATTTTGCGGCAAGGGGTTCGGATTTACTGCAACAATATGAAAATGTTACATCCTTGTATTTTGCTATTGTAATGACAAGTATTTCATTTAAAAAAACATTACAAAGGTGTTTTTTTAACTGGTGTGGCCACATCATGTTGTTCATGTTCTTTTCTAGGCTCAACTTGTACAGTTTCACCCTCTACATGCTTTGCAGTTGAACTATGGTGAACTACAATTAATGTTCACCATTTGTAATGCTTCACATAAAATTGTAGCATATGAATAAACTCATTACCAGGATTTGAAGCATGATCTTCAGTTTGTCGTTGCCCCTCCTCGACATTAGGGGGATCATTGCTTTCCTTCTCAAAACAGAGTCAATATTTTTTGTCAAGTATTTATAACAAATAGATTGCACAAGCAATAAATCTTCATTAAAGTATATAGATTCTATATACTCGTGCACCATATGGATTGGTACCAAAAGACTGTGTTTGCCCAGAGAAGCTTTTCCGACGTTCAACAACAACTCCAAATCCTTGCTGGAATCCAAGCTTCATGTCTTCCTCAGTGACCAGTTCATTGAATCAGTTGGCCTACATATTTGCATAATGTTGTTAATTAACATTTTGCGGTGCAATAAAACGAAAAATAATTTGCAATTTATTATTTGTATGCATTATTGGTTTTTCAAAACTTACAATTCGTGCCGGCAAATTTGAATAACCACCAGGCCCAAGCTTGTGCTGACCTACTTTTTTTAGTCTTTCCTTTGTGGCGTTTGATGTGTCTGACAGCCTATGCAAGTGTTGAAATGCGTTAGATGTTCCAAGTTCGATATAGAAATCAATAATAATAAGGTTTAGAATTACATTGCAGAAAGTATTGCATACCTCCTTGTGCCTAGTGGTATCTTTCCTTCTCTTCTCTGAGCCCTCTACTTTCCATCTTCCACTAGAGCTTTCCACTCCATTGTTGGAATCATTGGAGGGTGCTCATACCTATGGTTTCTTCCAGGTGGGTCCTATATTGGTCTTGGACAACCTTCATATGTTGTCCAACCTTTTTCAGGACCTTGGTTTGATTGAAGGTCTTGTTGCTGAACAGACCAACCAACCGATTAGTGAGTTCATCTTTTAAAAATTTCAGTTGTCTATCCCGCATTGTTCGGATTGTGGGCCCAAATATCTCCAAGGATGAGTCATTCATTTGTTTATAGAAAACATCATTTCCTGCAAAACGATCATGCCATGATCATAATTAGTTGAAAAAAAATGTTTTATCGATATATTACAATGAAATTATAAACACTAACTTGATCAACATATATTAATTACTTGGGATCTTCTTGATCTTTATTGGGACAATATCTTTGTCCACCAAAAATGTTTCCTCCATTGTTCCCATGCTAGTGACATGGGAATATACTGGAAATGCAGCTAGGGCGATATCAATATTACCAGAATTCTCGGTGTCGACACCTTCTTCTGGACGATTCGGTGTGTGTCAGTCACTAGCAGTCGGTGTGCTCACAGTTGGGGTCCGTGGTGTGTAAGAGCGTGTTGTCGACTGTTTAGTTGACAACAATGGTGAAGGATTTGATGCACGTGGAGTTGTTTGCTCATGATGCCACGTCTGTCCATGAGCCTCGCTGGGGCCAACACCGCCTTGACCACTATTGTGTGGTCTCTGATAATTCTGTAAATACAAACCACATCTTATATGTTCATTACTATGATATAAAAGAGAAAATTATAAAGTTATAAATGAATTATTTTATGATTCAAGATTCCTCAACTTATTCGCAAGGGTTCATATTTCTATTCCAACAATTCAATCCTTGCTCTAATCTGGCTTGTCTGCGGAACCTTGATTAGTAGAGAAACGATTTCCACATTATATTTATTCAACATTTTGTCTATCATATTAAATGGGTTTGTGGCTTCACCAATTATGTCGGTATCGTTAATCATCTCAGCCACTTCAGGATCTACTGAATATTCTTGCGATGCTGTTTCATTCATCCATTCGCTAGGCTGCAACAAAAATATATAAAACACTACTGAGTTCTATCATGACAGATTCCTAAAATTATATTAACAAAACATATCTATCATGATAGATTCCTAAAATTTCAACTAGGTTTATTTGGTGCTTGGATGATGGTGTCATCTGATCCATAGCTGTGGACTTTCCCCGACCATTGGGCCCCTACAAAAAAGAAGTATAAAACATTATCACAACGAAACCAGTATACACACGAAAAATACATAACAAAATAAACATTATGCTACATATTATATTGGTACAATTCCAATGAATTATACCTGCAACCTAGAGGATCGTGATCCACTCATCGGATCAATGGTCATAGGTGACTTGCCCCTATTTGCTAATATTTGGGAGTTGCCCCTTATAGATACCTAAATAAAAAACATAGTGAAAGTCACCTAAACAAATCCAAAACTATTCATGAAAAAACACATCAATTAAAAACTATTATTCATATTATATTTTTACTATTACAAAGATGTATACCTGTTGTGTCGAGGCTACTGTGACCCTTGCAGAACCAGACTACATCAAAAACAGAGAGAAAATTATGTAAACGAAACCAAAACATTAATATAATGAGAAAACATTTTGACATATTTAAATTGTACAATTACAATCAAGTTTACCTATTGCCCTGAGGTTGTTGTCGTCTTATGAACATTCATGTGGCTTTCCCGATCAATGTTCTGCATCAAATATAGAAAACATTATATAAACCAAACCAATATACTAATAATGAAAAAACAAAGCAAAAAAAACTATTTTTATTATTATATTTTTACTATAACAAAGATGTATACCTGCTCCCTCAAGGAAGATGTACTCCTCTGACCATCGGCTGGCGGGGATTTTTCCCAATCACTAGATTGCGAAGTAAATATGGAAAATTTAAACGAAATAAACTAACGAAAAATCCTTAAGATGTTAAATTCATTAATAAAAGGTTGGGTAAATTGTTATATGTACCACTCCCATAGTAACCGTGTTTGTATCTACTCGATTCAAATTGTAATTAATAAGCAACTCTTCCCCTACAGATATTGATTTAATGACACATACAAAAACACGGTTTCCTTCACACCCCTCAAATTCGCAGTTTGGTTGCTTAATTGTAGACCTTGGTTGTGTACTATTTATAAACCCCACAATACTCCCTATGTCCTTTGGCCTTCCATCCATGTACAACATTGCTCCTTTATTTTTATCTTTGTCTTTCAACTATAAACAGTTTGCTGAGAATCCATATCTATGCATACTTTTTGTATATCGGACTAGGCACATCCAATCGTTGTAGTTGTAACAAGGTCCAACATACTCCATCAATTCTGTACATGTGCCGTAACGGACCTTTATGCCATCCATGCAAAACAACCCAAAACCATGTATTGACGATGGTGCAATTCAATATATCCTCTTGTCCACACAAAAATCTATGTTCAATTGAGGAAGATCCTTGGGTACCCATTGTTTCACTAAATGTATGTACCTCAAGGGCACCTCGTCATCTCCTATTGTCTTATCATCATAGCAACATGACCCCCCTTGAGCGCGAAAATATTCCATGCGTTTATGGAATTTTCTTCTGGTCTTTTGACATCTAGTCGATAAAACTCTTGTAGACCTACTGGATGTCTCACTTTCCTCTAGCATTCCTAAACTTCCCTCACTTGAGGAAGACAGATCTGACAAATACCTGTTTGGTTCGACCTGCACCATGGGAAAAAAGTTTAGATAGGACCGCAAGGCATAGAGCCTCTTAAAATGTGACGTGTAGCACCTTTTATAAGGTGACTTGTACCGCATTCCCTTTCTCAAAATGTAGGCATTCAAGTGCTGAGGAAGAGGATCACCTTATCTTTCTTAGGAGTAGAAATTCATGCAATTATGAGTTGTCTTTTATTGCTCATTTGGGTCTTGAGTCCCATATCACACCATCTAACTGTCTTTGTCATCACGGCCCTAAAGTCTCTCTCATCTCATCAGTTTGGGTTCAACACCTCGGTAATTGAATTACACTCGCATTTAGTAAGATATTTATATTTAGCAATAATAATATAAAATAAAAATAACTAACCATTATGGAAAACTTCTAAAAATTTTTATGACTTTCAAAACTAAGATCTTTGGTTAATAACTAATAAGTGTTCACAAATATTCAAAAACAATATTTTATATAATGTTGTGAAACTTGTATAATCTTTTTTTAAATCTAAACTAAAATACAGACAGAGCATAATTCCTCGGACAGATACAGACTCAAGATTTATACTTAAGGAAGTATCAGGTTTCTAGAGTGAACTTATACCACGAGGGCCAGCCATAGAGCATAGTACTCCTATTATTCCTTTTCCTAACAGACGCTAGACTTAAGGAGATACAAGGTTTTTGTTGTAATCTAATACGACAAAGGCTAATTGTAGAGCATACACCTTTTCTCAGACTTAGACACAGAGTAGAGAGAGACCAAACTTGAAGGCCTGAAATGGCTCTCTACCTAAAAATTAGAGAGGACAGGCCCACTCTCTTAGCCAAATGGAATCTTATTATGGCAGTCTGAATGGATAGGCCCCACTCATAGCCAAATACTTTTGAGATATTTACAATTCATCGGAGTATGGGGGACCATATAATTCTCAAAAGACATTGAATTGAGTATCCCATGCCTTTGAATAAACAGACCTCAAGACTACGCGTCTATTCTAATGCATGTGGACATCTACGCGGGTTTTGACAAGCCATTTTACTTTCTTTTGAATGTAGTACTAAAGGATTTGATTCTCATTAATCTTTGTATGCAAAATATCTTTGACTTATTCGAGAGATTCTCCAACGTCCTGTTTTAGATTATAAATAACAGTTGGTTCTAATGCTGTCAGGTTGATGCCAAATGACTGCCACCAGTCTCTCGTCCAATCAGGGCCATAGAATGGAGGATCCTCATGTATATGTGTACTTTGATGTCCAAACATTAGCATGGTATAATATGTTCTATCTGTATTTTCTTTTCTCAAGAAATCCCACCATAATTTCTTATATTTTTCATAAGTGTGGGTAGTACTTGGAAACCAGAGACTAGCATCTTGATGTGGCCATGCTTTCAAAGAACGTATCCAGTTAATACAATAGTATTGATGGTCTAGTTGTAGCCTGGGGTGATGTGTAGAGACCTTTGTCCTGATTAAGTTAAGATCATGGTAGAGGTGTGTTAACCAATTGCTTGCATCAGCTTCTTTTCTCAAGGAGTTGTTGTAAATCATCTCTGGTACAACACTAGATCCCATAGGAATTCTTCAGAGTTTTGGCACTAGTCTAATAAAAGCATTAGATCCCTGCAAGTTGGCATCTAATAATTCAGTATGTCTCAACTCCCACCTAGGTTTCTAGTCTTGCATATAATCCAACCAACTCATATTATCATTAATAGTATAGATCTAATGTTTTCCTCGGGTCCAAGTAGAGATTTCCATGTTTACTTGTGGGTTATGGGCCCACTGGATTCTGCTTCGACCTTCTACGCTCGTTTGCTTTTAGGATCGCTTGTTAAAAATTAACATGAAATCTGTGTCAAATATTCTCTTATCAAATATTCCTATTAAATGATGGAATTTGCATGGTTTTCATTAAGTCACTCATCACTATAGTACTTGGTAATTTAGGGTTTATAATTATTTTCCCACCTAGTTCCCAGAATATCTCATATGTTGTTGTTGTCCCATAGTTAGGACACTTATTCTCCAAAATAATTTTCCTCACAAGTTCAATCAAGGAGTTCCACCACTCTTAAAATTCCTTACCAACACATATATAATGTGATTACCATCAATTTTGTCTGACAGCACAAGTCTTAACTACCTAATTCAAATTATTTTTCACATATTTGATTACCAACAATTTGATTACTTAAGTCTTACCAACACATGATATTTGATTACCTGGGTGTAGACGTTTCTTGTAATATACTCAGAAGAGTTACTTTCAGAAATGAATGTGCCTCTTAGAGGCCAGTCAACTCTAGGAACCAAGTGACCCTATTATAGGGTTAGTACAAACCAGAGAGAGAGAGATGACTGGGCTACGGTACGGTCAATCAAAGAAAGTCAATGACAGTCAAAAGGATCAGTACAATCACAATAAATATGAGCTGACAGCTAGCAAAGTGAGTCCAAAGAGACTCACGGCCTCTAGTAAGGTACAAGGACCAACCAGAGGGTAAAAAAACCAACCAATAAGGTACAAGTCAAAAAGAAAAGAGTCGGTATAAAGACTCATAACCCTTGGGACTAAGCGGGTGTATCGGAAGGTACAAATAAGGTCAAATATATATTTCAATAGCTCCTTGTAACTACCTATTATTTGACATGTCAAAGAGATGGAAGGTCAAATAATGTCAAATATATGCAATAGCTCCTTGTAACTACCTCTTATATGTAATAGCTCCTTGTAACTACCTCTTATATGCAATAACTCCTTGTAACTACCTCTTGTATCTCAAATAGGACCTCCAAAAGGTATGATAGCAAGCAATCTTCCTAACAAAGGTCTAGAGGGTGGTACAAAGTGGGTATAAAGACTCATAACAATTTGGAAAAAAGGGGTGTACCTCAAATGTGGACAAACTACCATAGTACCCACAAGACCAAAAACAAAAAGGTGGTACAAATCAAAAGATAACCCAAGATGAGTAAAAGACCCAATGAAGGTACCACAAAAATATTATCAACAAATGAAAGGACCATAAGACAATCAACCAAGGTGGGGTACAACCAATCATCTCTCTCTCAAATGTACCAATGTTCCATATAACCTGAAAGTCCATCATCACAGTAAACAGAAAAGTCCAAATGGATGATGTGATCACGTGGTCCTCTAGACTAATCCTAAGGACAAGCATTAGTGGCTCCATCAAGGGGTGTCCTGTCCCTTGAGAATACCATCTAACTCAACCATCTTGAAGACCTAGGAGAAGAGGACATCACACATCATCATATAATTGGTAACTGATCGTGTAACAACTCAAAAACCCTAAAGCAACCGAGAGTGCAGAAGGGGAACTAAGAAAAGACAAGTCTCGTAGGCCAAAAAAGCAAGCTCAAAAAACTGTACTGGGACCGGTGTCACAGTAAGCGAGCTGAAACAAAAGTGGCCAGAATTCCAACAAGCAACACTAAAAAGAAAAAGACCCTGTAAAAAGGTGAAATAGAAAGCAAACTTCCTAACTAGGAGCTGGAGACCTCGAAAAATCGTATCCTTCGCAAGGTGATGAAATCCAAGTCGAACAATACGAAGTGAGAGATTGAATTTGAAGGATATCCCTCTACCGAAAGGGATCCTGGGTAAAATATCCCTACAAGAAAAGTTACTAGGCTACATCGTTCATGATACGTCGGAGAAGGTTTTCGGCACTTCTGTCTTATCGCCCCTGTATCACCAATACAATAGAGTACAAGGAATACAATGGATCTATATGCCTTAGGCGCTAAGTGGAGTGTGCCATTCCACAAAGTCCATCCGGAATCAATCCTCACGGCTTAACCCCCAAAAAAATGGGAGGCCCCTCCACAAACAGGTTGATGAACATGTCAATAAATACTAGAGGATTTTAGTACCCTAGAGGACAACAACTATGTCTCAGATGAAAATGACAAGGGGCAATTATTTGAATGCCTATTCTCGGTGTCCTACCTAACTACCAAATTCTTTTTATCCTTGAGTGAGGTTAAAGTATGTTGAGTTATCGAGTTAAATTTTAATGGTTGTATTACTCATTCGGGTGATGGAAGTGCAACTCATGGTGTGTTGACTGACTCAAACCATGCAAATGCATATGAATCAAATAAGCCTTTCCTTTCAATGAATGCTAGCTAAGGTAAGGAGAGAGTTCTTTCAAACTATGACTACTCTTTCAAATTAAATGAATCCAACAATAACTTTCTTCTAATTCTAATGAGTAAAATGAATGACAATGTTTAAACCTTAGTAAGCATAAGCATGGCATTGTGATATTGTGCATAGTCACCAAAAGATGAAAACCTCAAGAATTGTAGGCATTCATTGTAGAGTCTACGTAGGTGTATCAATTGAGTTTTTTAGTCTACATGTTGAGTCAATAAGTGTCATCATGATATAAGTGTACATGTTGAGGCTATGGAAACACTGCTTACAGATCATCTACTCAAGGAAAAACAACATAAGCTTTTAGAAATGTCATGCAAATGTTTCCTTCTTGGCTATAACAAAAATCCAAAACTTATAGAGATTTGGATGTTGATATAGCAAGTGTTCTCTCTCTAAATTACAAAATTAAAGGGTTAAGATGGAAATGTTCAATTGCAGAATGCAGCAAGTGTTCAAGTTCATTCATGGGACCTCAAGGAGAGCTTCAGATATACTCAAGTCATGCAAATGAATTCATCACAAAAAATAAAGTGATAATAAATATAAGGAATTGTATATATCCATGTTCATAATTCTTTAGGCACACTTATAACATTCTTCAATCATTCATCACAAAAACACAGTGATAGTAGAAACAATAAACTGCATATACATGTTCATGAGCTTGATACAAAAATAATAACCACAATAGGGGAAGCTATACCACAACTTGTTTTTTTATGACTATAAATACAAGAGAATCCACCCAGAAGTTGAAAAATTAAACACACAAAAAAGAGGACACAAGAACAGAGAGGAACATGTTCTATAAGAATGGTGAATCCTCCAGTATGGCACCATATTCTCCATAAACCATGACCCTATGAGATCCAAGAAGATCAGAGTCTTCTAGTTGCAATTTTTCAACCCCTTGAAATACTTGCAAAAAGATGCTTTCCACTTCCATAAGACCCTCAACATCTTAAAATGGTTAGGGAGGTACCAAAAATAGACCACTAACTCATGAAAATGAATGAGTGCGTCTATGCTACCAGTTAATCATGTTTGGAATAATGCAACTTCAAGAAATTATGCTTGCTAATATAGATTGAACCTCATGGATGTTTTCCAAATAAAGCTGAAACTTCTATTAAGAAATTTCCCATAAATTTAAAATATCGAGTTCAAGAGTCATATAAAGGGATTTCCTTTGACTTAATGGAGCACCATTTTATTGCAAGACATAGCTCTCACATATCTAAAGTCACAAATATAAGCAACATTTCCAGTTCACATAACAATATTTTATTCTTTCATATCATGATTGATAACCTTATGAGAATAGAGATAATGATGTGCCAACACCAATTTCTTAGGAATAGCCTAAAATTGTGGTTTAGGAAGGCATTTGACATCTTCAAGAATCTCAAAGTGTTCACTGTGTGCAAATTTTGTGACAACACAAAACTAATGTGGACTTTGAAGGAAACCTAAGTTGAAGTTGAAACATCCTTTACTTTTACATCATGAGTAATACTAATGATTTCCCCTTTGAGTACCTTCGCATCAATGCCCCAAGCTCTTGCCTTTGGGAATTGAAACTTCCCTCCTACAACCATACAAATGATAATGATTTGTTGTTGTTATTTCTTTCTTAGTACCCAAGTTTGTCATTCCTAGTGTTTGGCCAAAGATCTAATTCCTTGAGATGTTAAAACTTTCATCTATGGCACATTTATCCCACACATTAGTTGAATTGGAATTTCAAATATCAAATAATTAAATTGCCAAAAAATTACCTTATACTGGAAGAACTTGGATTATTACCTTTGTGCTCAAAAAGTAATGATTACTCACCTTCATTTATGCCACTAGAACTCCCATCAATCAGATTATGGTCATGTTCATTTTCCTCAATTCCTCTAAATTTTATTGCAGACAGACTACTATCAACTAAGCTCAAAGTTTGATTGTCTACATTCCCAGTTGCCACTAATGCTTCTAATTTTTTTGGAATCACAACAGGGTCCTTTGTGTGATATTCTTGTTTTTCGTAAATTTTACATCATCTTTGATCAAAGAGTAGTTTCCTTCAACATTACCATCATTACCAGTCATTACCATGTCATTCTATTTTTCAATTATACAATTACCATCATTACCGGTCATTCTATTTTTCATGTCTCCTAGAAACTGAACTATGCCATTTGTGCCTCTTTTAAAATAGAAAAAAAAATCATAACAGTACCAGAAACAACATCAATACCCCCAAGCTATTCCAACCTTTGTTTGAAATATCTCTTGACTCTTCTAACTGAGACAAAGTACCTTTAGGTGAAATTGTGTATAGGCTCGTTTTTTCCAATGTCAACAACACAAGCCACTTCAAGTTTAAATCATACCCACTAAAGCCCATTTCCATCTATGTATTCATCACTGCTTCCCATATGTATTTCCTTCATGCTTGAAAGTTGCTTACGAACCTTAGATATGAAACTTGCAACACCACCATGATCAAATTCGAAGACACCTCCAATAGTCTAGAATTTATTGGCTTGGAAGAATGATGTGATTGTTTCTTCACCAATCACATCTATTTTCCCAAATAACCAATATTAACTAAGTAATTTAAGGCAATTCTCTACAATCATTGAGGCAAATCAATTCAAAAGTGCCCACCATATAGACAATGACTAGGATATGCAAGAGATCAAAGACCAATTATTGTTCAAGTGCAAAGTCATATGCTCAACATATGTGCACAAAGAGTCAAGATGTTCATTGATAAACTTCACCTTGATTGGGAGAAATCTGTAATTTTAAAATATTTTATTTGAACATTACTCTCACAATAAGGATGAAAATTCAACCTGAGGACAAGGACAAAACTTGTCAAATTGTGGAGAGGTAAGGATAGTGCAATAGTTGGCAAGTTGGAAGGCCAAGAGACTTAAGGTAAACTAATAAATAAAACCCTCTCATTCAAACAAATATTTTTATTTTTAACTAAATAAATTGCAGAATGATCTCATAAGTTTAAGCCCGAGAATATTTGACACAATCCAAAATTTATTCACCAAATTCAAATCACTTCTACTATAGCTCAAGTTATGTGGTGTATACAAGAAGGAAGAGCAATCTATTCTCTCTATTCTATCCAAACTAGGTCTTGACTCAATTTTTGTGTCTATCTTCGATGTAACAAAATCCACATTCAGAGATTATTGGAAGAATCCTTCATTGGATGATTTTTTTACCAATCTCACCCATGCGAGAGATAAACGTATTATGGGTTCCCTAAGGACAAAACAAGTGCATGAATTTGTTGCAAATTAGGGAAATAAGAACAACAACAAAGAACTTGTTGACAATGAAGAAAAGGTTGTTGCATATTCGACAGCTGGATCACTTTAAAAACAAAGTCTCCATGCTACAAGTCATAGAAACTAGACAAAACTGACAAAACCCATCTACCGTTTAAGTTTAAAGTCCAAAAGCAAGTTTAAAGAAAAATAAAAATCAAGTTTCAATCTGGACTGAACTCAGGACACTTAAAGGAGTACAAGGCAACATTCAAATTCTTTGGTTCTTGAAGCACATATTTGAAGGATAGTAGTAGGTACTCAACAAATGGATCCAATAAATAGTTTAAGGTATGCTTGATAATAATATCCTCCCACAATCCAAAGCTACCACAGTCCAAATTTGAAGCTGCTATATTCTAAGTGTTAAAGTTGCTACAATACTACCCCAGTCGAAGACTAAAATTGCCACAATCCAAGTCATGATGGTTTGATTGAATTCTGAAGTATGATGATGCATGCTTACCTTTTATGAATTTACTAACCTTGATGAATTTGATTTAGCATATCAAATAAGGGGAGCCTGGTCGTGATGACAATTTGTTTTACAAAGAAGATTATGATAGTCGACAACTTTACATAAGAAAAACTTGATGATAAATGATCAAAAAATCAGAAGTTGAGCAATATTTTTTTAAAATACCTTGGCACACCATGAGTCCATGGAGTTGGAGGATGGACTCAAAGGTATATGATGGTCACTCCAAATAGGTCCTAGGATCAGACTTTAACAATTGGTATGAAGCATCCATCTACTCTTGTATTGAAGAACCTAGGATGCAAACCAAATAATAATGACTCTGCAATATGTATATAAAAAGAGAAGGCAGGAAGATAACACCATTTCAACTTGAGAAGGAGTACCAATTATAATTTTATATGGTGATTACATATAAGAATGTCACTACCAACAAGCTGGTTGATTTCTTATCAATACCAGTAAAACCAAAGGTAACAACCTTGAGAAGATCCACTTACCCATGAGGCATACAAAGAAGAATATGTTGAAGACGAAGACTTCAAAGGGGTGTATCAACAACTACAAGGTCATCACAAAGTGGCAGATGGAGAAAATGGAGATTATCACCATCTACAACATGAGTTACTCTTTAAGGTGGGGAAGATGTGTGTTACATAACATAAGACTATGAAATTCTCAATACAACAGAACATGAGACATTGTTCAAAAATTTAACAAAAAGTGAGTGTTTGTTTGATTTTTAGATCACAATGAGCATGTGAAGAGTGAGAAGGTGGATATATCCTCAATGTACAATATCATAATATTTGGCATCCCAAGCATTATGACTATGTGTGGGTGTTCATAAAAATACCTTGGGGATGACTATATGCTTTCCATTAATGAATTGGGGTAGTTAAGCTCTAGTGAACACTCAAACTAGATAGAGAGGAATGGCACAAATTATATGAAAGGCAAATTATATATTTCAATTTTCACCAACTTTTAAAAATGCCACATGAAATATTAGCACTTGGAAGTAGCCTAGGTGACTCCTAGGGTGGTACTGAAATAATCCTTGGGCATAGTAACAATTAATGGATATACCTGTGTAATATATTAGTTATCTTAATTTTAGTGCGAGGAGTTATTCCCTTCAAAACCCGGTATAGTTGTCTCAATGATAGCACAACTCTTTATATCAATCATAAAATGGACGATAGGATCTTGGTTCTCAAATTATGGTCTTATGGTTTCATTGGTTGCATGGTCTCTTGATCATAACTATAGTTATAGTTTCAATCTTTAACTATATTTGCTACTGAAAAATAAAGATAGAGAACTAAAAAGAAGAACATTGAAGAACTGATCCTAGTCAAAAAGTTTACGTAGTGAGCTTCAAAAGGTGAACACAATTTACATAGTGAGCTTAGCAGGAAAGGAAGGAAAGAGTGAGAAAGGAAAGATACTTTCCCCTTTTTCCCTAGCCTTTCAATCCCCTTTTCCTCTAATGACAAGCTAAAATAGTACCCGTGACACCAGGTACCCATCCTGGCTTCCTAGTGACCCTACTCTTTGACGGCTTATCAACCCAGACCATTTTTTGACACCAATTGGAATATTACCAAAAGGGCCTATCCAATAATCCTAGTAGGGGAGCTTACATTGGATTGAAGATTACGTCTAGAATTATGGCTTTTTAGGGACTCATGAAATGTAGATGCAATTATTTACTGATGTAGCAGCATGAGATTTTGCTCCTTATGGTGTTTTAGGGCCTCCTAAAAAAAGGTGATGGGGAAAGTTTTAGTTGGTTGGGATCCCAAGAGGAATTTCGAGAGGTTCAAGTGTGTAAACTTGCCTTGGGCATATTTTCTTACATTTTCACAAAATTGGCATCCAACCAAACTCTATAGCACATAAAATGGTAAATAAAATTTGATTCTTACTGATTTGGGAGGCATTGCAGCTTCTATGGCTTCTTGACGACCTCCTTGACCTTGTTTGTGACCTCCTCAACCTCCTCGACCACCTCTTCCCTCCTCGAACTCCTCTTTGACCTCCTCAACCACCTTCACCTTCTCGAACTCCTCTTCATCCTCCTCAACCACCTTCACCTCCTCGACCTCCTCTGCGGCCTCGTCAACCTCCTCTGCAACCTTCGTGAGATCCTTTGCCACCTCTGTGGTAACCTATGCAACCTCCTCGCCCTCTTCTATGAGCTATGGCTGGATGGATTAAGGCCGTAGGTGAAAATGTGCTTTGCTGGTGGGAGGAATATTTCAATGTAATGGTTCGCGCGAGTCTAATGGTTCGAGTGCGAGAGGGAGCAAAGTTCAGGCATGAGCAGGTAAATTAGTTTTTTTTTTGAAGTTTTTTAATGTTATATTGTAGTTTTTTTAATATTATACATATATATAATATTAATATATATATCTATATAATTTATAATATATATATTAATATTATATATATAAACTATATATTAATATAAAATATAAAATAAACTACAAAACTTAAGAAAAAAACTATAAATATTATATATAAAAACTATATATTAATATAACACATAAAATAAAAACTACAAAACTTTAAAAAACTGCAAAACTAAAACTAAAACTAAAAAATATATATATATAGGAACCGTGACTATGAATTCAACGAATCATAGATTGGTAAAAACACAACAAATTCTATATCCTCGAGCTCTTAATTACTCATGTATCTAGAATTTTCACAAATCGAGCCATTGACGAATTTCCTTTGTTGTTATGGTTCAATTTAAAAGGTAGACTATCGAGACTCAAACATGCAGCGGGTCATAAGGCTCCATTTGAATTATGCCTAATTCCATTTCCCTTGCATACCATACATGTATGTTGTCATGACAAGTGTTGAACAACAAAATTTGATGCCCAACCCCCTACGATGCTAGCATTGCTAATGTGCTTGGTATGGAGGATGTTTTTTTAATGTTTTTTTGAGCTATATATCCACGAAAACATCGATTTTAACTGTTTCGTGATGACGACGACGACGATGACAAATGATGATGACGATGATGATGATGATGATGATGATGAATATGTTCAAGTTGATGATGACAATTGATGACAAATGATGATGACGATGTTGATGATGATGATGACGACGATGATGAAGATGATCATCAAGATGATGAAGATGTCGATGAAGATGAAGAAGATGATGATGATGATGATGATGTTGATGAGGAAGAGGGTGATGATGATGACTATGATGATTATGATGATGACGATGTTTGAGTCTTGAAACCCTCCCACAAACGTCAATGCATGTGTCTAGTCTAACCATGCCAAATTGTCATCGTCGTCATCAACATCGATTTTAACTGTTTCGTGATGACGACGACGACGATGAAAAATGATGATGACGATGTTGATGATGATGATGATGATGATCAAGTTGATGATGACAATTGATGACAAATGATGGTGACGATGATGAAGATAATGATCAAGATGATGAAGATGTCGATGAAGATGAAGAAGATGATAATGATGAAGATGTTGATGAGGAAGAGGGTGATGACGATGATGATGATGATGATGATGATGTTTGAGTCTGGAAACCCTCCCACATCATCAATACATGCGTCTATTCTAACCATGCCAAATTTCATTCCAAGCCAGCGCATATTAACAAAAATTCAACATTGGTCCCATGTAGCACATTAATTAATCTATAGGTAGGGTTTTTGATGCTTCAATGGTTAGTGTCAATCATGTTTGAGTTTGGAAACCCTCCCACACCGTCAATGCATGTGTCTATTCTAACCATGCTAAATTTCATTCCAAGCTAGCACATATTTTAAAAAAATTCAACGTTGGCCCCATGTAGCACATTAATTAATCTATAGGTAGGGTTTTTGATGCTCCAATGGTTAGTGTCAATCATGTTTGAGTCCGGAAACCCTCCCACAACGTCAATGCATGCGTCTAGTCTAACCATGCCAAATTTCAGTAGAAGCTAGCACATATTTAAAAAAATCAGTGTTTGATGAGAAACAACTTGGACAAATGCAACTTGGGAAAATAGATGATGATGGATCCGATGACCTTGCCATACCACTGACGGCAACAGGTGTTTCAGATATCATAATTCTTACTTCAAAATAAATATCTGATGAGCTCGCTAAACCACCGTCGACAAACGCCGTTGGTATTTCTAGGTAGCTGCATCGGACATCATACAATGATGATGATCATGATGAAGATGATCGCCATGATCATCAAGCATGCCATTTGGGTTAGCATGATAATTGTGCATTTCCTTACTAATATTCTCTATGTTTCGAGAATAATTTAATATTCTCTACTAAAAGGGCCAACCACGTGAAGGTGGAAGCTCTTATGGCCCCTCCCCCCCCCTCACATCACTCTCAATTCCCCATAACCTGACAAAAATATCTATGTACAAAAAAATTAAATGTGTTTTTTGTCATACTATATAACAAGCAATGTTTTTAATTATAACATACAGGAAAATGGAAACTCACTAAGAAACAGTTAATTTATTATACGTACCGGCAAAAAAAAATCAATATTTCTATCGCAAAATTAAATCAAAATATATAGAGTAGATATATTACTGTATACCTCGTACACTTCAATGGACTTCATCATCTTCTCCATCTGAGTCATCATCTGTATCATCCGATGATCCATATTCAACATTGTAAGGATTGGCCATATCATCATCATCGTCGATGTCAGTTACGATCATCATGTCATCGTCGATATCATCTTCATGGACATTGTCTGATACATCATCTGATTCAAGAAATTCTTCGACATCTTCTTCTAGAACATGATCATGTAACTCATGTTGATCACGATCATCTTCAACGACGTATTCTTCTTTAAAAATGTCTTGATTACCTTCATCTACGTTATACTTTACCGGCCTTCCCCTTGGATCGTGTCTCACAGCAAATGACCAACCCACTCTACCTGGAACCTCAGAGTAAAACACCTGTTCACATTGGATCGAAAGAACATAGGGCTCCATTCCTGGCTCAAACAACCATGTATTTACCATGGTAAATCCATTATCATGTTCAATAATTGTTTTATTAAGATCACGTTGATTCAATCGACACTTGTACCATTTGAAAACGAACAGAAATACCTTGAAGGAGTTAAAGTCGCACTTAAGAATGTCTTCTAGATACCCATAGTATCGATTTTTAGAGAGTTCTGGATGTCTGTCACTTCCAGAAGAAACATCGGTCACCTCAAAGACTGCAGATATCCCACAATCTGATGTTTTCTTCGTTTAATCCAACTTTTTGATGTAATATCTACAACCATTGCACCACATAGCCTTATGGTGTTTTACCTACAACAATCCATATAGGAAAAGATTACATAATGATCCAATATTTATGATTAACGAGTGCATGTTTATAATTCCATACAGGGAAAAAAATCACCATGTACAATGACAATATTTTTTACAAAAAAATAAATAGTGTGGTTGATTAATATGTTTACCTGCTTATCTTTTAAACCTCTTGCTAAATCTATTTCCCTTTGTGTTAGATTGGTATCTCCATTGCGATGTGCAGCTTTAAACCAATGAAGCCACACCTTCACATGATATTCCATGATGAGATTGTTCACATCGTTCAATCCATACCTTCATCCAGTCAAGATTGTTTGTGATGTATAAATGAATTGCATCCCACTCTCGACCAACAGTTTCATATTGACAATAAAATTAAAATTCAATACAAATGTATAGTCACTTAACAAAGTATACTACACTCTAAATTGATGCAAAATATTGAATATAGAAATAGAATATGTATGATATATATACATAAAAATCAATAGTCAAATGTGTTATATTACCTTTCACCTTCCTTGATCTACCTTTCCCCTTCGGGCACTCCCTTCGAAATATTTATTGGAGTATGGACCACAAATGCAACATAAATTGAGCTTTGACGCTAATACATGAAGATATTCACTAACATACAACATGTTTTGGTATACCATATATCCCTCCATCATAGAACCCTCAGCATATGCTCATTGTCTGACCAAACCCTTCATAAATTTCAAGTGCCTCTCAACCATCCACATGGACCTTGAGTGCGTAGGTCCACACAATTCAATCTCCTCAACTTGGTGTATGATTAGGTAGTGTTCCTGTGCATTGAAAAATGTCGAATGTAGATGCTTCTGCATTTCACATATGAGACGAGGAATTTCTCTCCTCCAATACTTTATGTCTTCTTTATGGAAATCTTTAGATGACAGCCATCTACAAGTAACATGACAACCCAATCAAGAGATTAAAGGAAAAAAACATGATATTACATAACATGAATTAGAGAACAAAAATCAAATATAAATTCTATGTTGAATTAAACAAACACTAAGCGCATGGAAAAAAATCACCACTTACGTCATGTATTTCCCAAGATTATATATTATTTGCTTGACATTGTTGTCAAAGTTGTCCGGGATAGAGAGAGGTAAAACATACTATAACAATATACAAATCGTTTCATGTTTTCAACAAAGTGTAGACAAACACAAATACCAACCATATTCACTGTAATACAAAAAAAATTAATAACTAAATGTATGGGTGAAAACGTGAAGTTGGGTAACACTTTCGTGAGAATCGGGTGCCCAGGAAACATAGCGGAAGCTATTCGGCCGAATAACCATATTTATTCGGCCGAATAAATATGGTTATTCGGCCGAATAAAAGATAATTTATTCGACCGAATAACTTTTAACAGTGAACCGTTTAAAATAACGGAGACCTCGAAATGCGTAACGGAAAATGCTTAAGAGTTGTTTTTCGGCCGAATAATCGTTGCTATTTTTAACGGTTCCGTGACGGAAAATCATTATTCGGCCGAACAAGTATTCGGCCGAATAATTGTTCGGCCGAATAATTATTCGGCCGAATAATCTCTGAGACCTGAACGCTTGATGATTCTGCACAATTTTCAGGTTTCTCCATTTTCGGAAGGTAAAAACAACCTCTTACACTACAAAACGATTGTCGGACTTGATACCATTAGTTTCATCATTGAATCTACTTTACGTAGGTATAGATTTTGTTGTGTATAGATAAGAACTGATATTTTTAATTTTTTTTTTTCGTAACATGTGTCGAGTTTGGATTCATCTCTTTAAAAAAATGGTGAAATGAAAAATCCATAACTTTAAAAATACACCACCCAAAAAAATTTAAAAAAATATCGGAATCTTAATTGGCGTGTCTACTTCAAAAGGGTATTCGTAGTTTTTTTATTTTTAGAGTAAATTGAGAGAAAAGTGGTGCAACCAAAAACATGTTGAAAATCGACTAGGTTTCCCCATTCATCGACTTCAAAATAATATAATAATTAGTATATAGATCCATTGGTTACAAACTTATAGTCAGGCACTAGTACATTGTGTGTAGATTGTCGTAGCATTTTTTGTTTTTACAAAAAACAAGTTTAACAACGATTTTACTAGCGCAACAAAACATGACTATTTTGTAGTCCTTTCATTTTATAAGAACACACTGTCAAACATTTGTGAAATTGACATATCAAATCTCAATAAAAAAAATTGAAAAAATTATGAATAGAAATCTAACATAATTCTCTAAAAGTTCTCTTTTTACTGCAAAGTGAAATTCTAAACAAAAATATCACTTTTGTTCGCCTAAAGTTGAAAAACATGAAAAAATCAGAATTATTTTCTCACAAGACCCCCCAAAATAGACACCCATCTTCATTATTTCACCATACCATAATAATTACCTTCATGAAGACATGCCAATCGTGCATTTTCACCCCCGTGAAATCACCTTTCTTTGTTATGATATTCTTCATGTTCACACAAAATCCGGCGGGAAATTTAATTTTTCGCATGACTTCTTTTACAACATTACTTTGCTGGTCCATTAACATCCATGGAAGTGAGTTTATATTAATTTGCTCTTTGTTGCTATGAAATTTAATGACGTCTTTCATTCCATGGTTGCTATCTTGAATGTCTTTGCAAATTTTGACAATTTTTTCTTTCTCACTCCTTCCATCCAATATTTGCCATAATGTTTCAGTCACATTCTTTCCGATATGCATTGTATCAAATATATGAGCAATTTGTAGGTGCTCATAGTAGGGAAACCTACTAAATTGTCTAGGATAACTTTTCATCCCTCACGGAATCCCATTAATTCCTTCATGATCACATGAATGACAATCATGAATAGTATTTTATAAAGAAATTACATAAATCAATGTCAATTACAGTAAACAACACACAATAAAAAAAATACAAAATAACATTTCATATACGATGATTCATATGTACCTTGACGATTTCTATTATATTGCAACTTCCATAAGTGAGGTGTCATTCTTTGTGGTTTTAATGCAGTCTCTTGCTTTCCATTGAACAGATTTTTTTCGATAGTTCGATACCTGTGATTCTTAGAGAGAAAGTGCCTATACTCATCAAACACCTCCTTTCCTAATATTTTTGAACAACGAGCTTTGATCTTAGGACCACAAACTGGACATGCAAATTTCCCCTTAGTCTAAAGACCTACATAAAGAGATGGAATATCTATTTCAATTATAATTATATACAAAATGACTGGATTATTTAGAAAAACATGCGTGCGTAGTATATTACCTAGTTCATAAAATTAAATGCAAATAAAGTGGAACTTATAATTACATACCGCAAAAATAGGTTAACCTTGGGGCATCATGTATTGTCCATACCAACATTGCATGGAATTGAAATTTCCTTTGTCGTATTGGTCTAGATATGTCATACATAGTGATGCCATTCCATAACTTCAGTAGCTCGTCAATAAGAGGTTCGATATATACATTCATATCTTTGACTTGGTACTTACCTAATTGATTTGAACATATAAAAAATATAATTATGAGACGTACCATATTGCATAATAGAAAAAAATTAAATATATATATGACATTATGCGACAAAAATATGACAAATGAGATACCACTACATTAAAAAAAAACTGTAGACACAATATACCTGGAATAATCATCGACAACATTATGTGCTCCCTCTTTATTGTCAACCATGGAGGAATGTTATTGTTGATAACAAAAATAGGCCACACCCAATAAACGGATCTCATCTCTGCAAATGGATTGACACCATCTGCTGCCAAAGAAATCCTAAGATTACAAGGTTCTTCTTTAAAGTGAGGCCATTTTTCCTCCATATCTCTAAATGCAAACCCATCTGCAGGAATCCGAATAATGTCGTCTTGAATTATGTTCCATGCATGGTAATCCATAAACTGCGCTATGTTTTTTCACATGAAGAGTCATTGCAAACGTGGAATAATGGGAATATAATGTAGAACCTTGTGAGGCACCTTTTTTGTTACCTGATCTATTTGATATCTACTGATATGACATTCAACACATTCTGTTGCAAATTCATGTTGATTGTAATATAGAACATGGTCATCAGGGCATGCATGAATTGCTTCATACTGCATTCCAATTTCTTTCATGATGGTAGATAAATCTCGATATGTGCGAGGTAAAATATTTGACGGTGGCAACAAATATTCACCTATCATGCTACAACAAATTAAAATAAAAATCTAATTAATATAATATAGAAATAATATTAATGAAACACATTTCATCCATATTAATTTGACTTATATATGAATTAACAATAAAATTATTAGACAATCATATATATTATGTACTGGAATATATTACAGACCTTAACATCTGTGTGACTGATATGTTTGAAAGACCATTCATAACCTTCAAGTTCATTATCAACAACATAGTAGAGAGAAGATTTGTCTTGGAGCCTCATAAAGGAGTTGGTATGCCTTCTCAAGAAGAGGTATATCATGAATATCATGAAAATGATCATCATAGTCATCATCAACCATTCTAACATTAAATGAATCATGTATCAAAGTATTTGTAACATCATCTTCAACTATGTTATCAGTATGATCATCTTCTTCAATGTGATCATTAACTTGTTCTCCATTAATATTCATAGCTCCATGTTCCTCCGATAATTGTTCTGGAAGCACTTCCTTCAGACGATATTCCGTAGGATGTATTTCCTTTATAATTACATGAAACCATCAATAGATAAAAGTTAATATAAGAAATTCAAACGCAAAATGTAAAAATTTCAAACGCAAAATGTAAACATTTTTGTGATGCATTTAAAATGTAACAAATTTTGTACTGTTGGTGTGAAAAGAACAACAACCAATTGTACTATTGGTCAAATAGGTGCATTCAAACTATCCAAGAGACATAATAATTGACCCAATTACTGAGCAAAGCTACTCAAATATAATTCAAAATTTCTCATACTGTTCACTAAGGTAAGATAAACGATGATATGGTTTCTATAAAGAAAATAGAATAGAAATTACAGCATGCCAATATAGTCATTATTTCTATTATCATGATGGAAAGTGTCACAAATCTAGAGAGCTAAGTGCTTTCCTCGGTGAGTGGGTTAGTCTCACTAACGAATAAATAAATGAGTTATTCTACTATACCCTAGATTCAACATGCACAAAAGAAAAAAATATTATAATAAATATTAAATATTAAAATAATATTTATTGTCCATGTTAGTCCCCATCTATTGAAACCATGATCAATATATATAAGCTAGTATAAGAAATATTAAAATAATACATACATTTACAAAAGCAATCAAAATAAAAACATATATAATGCAAAACTTACAAATGAATGGCATTCATGTCCCCCCTTAGCATGCCCATGCTCCCTACAATTTTTTGTGTTTGTTGTGATCAAAATTATTCTCCTCTTAAAGCCCCTGCATTGACTACATGGACAATAGCATTTCCCATCACCCCTTGTTTCAACTCCTTCCCACAATCTAGCAAGCAATTGTCGATTTTGTTCGTCTGGATCAGGAATATTGCTAGTTGAAATTTTTTCATAAAGAGCTTGAATGAAGATTATCGATCTTAGAAAATGAAGCTCCACACTTCGCTTGCTTTAATCACAAAAACAATGGAAATAATGAAAAATAGTCCGCCGAATAAAAAAACTTCCACAAACCCTCGCTTGTATAGAAAACATGTCGGAATGTTTCGATATTTATAGGTTTTAAAATTAATCCTTCCATCGGATATCCAATGACTTGAACTTAGTTACCATTGGAGAGTAGATGTCAGATATTCGACCAACTAGGGCATCATAAGCTGTCGGATATCCGCCATTCTCGGGTATCACTTGTCGTCAGATATCCGACATCCTCGGGGTTAATATTAGGTCGGATATCCAACATCCTCGAGATTAATATTCAGACGGATATACGACAACATTGGTAACTATTCCAAGGACCTCGTCGGATATCCAAGAGCCGTCGAATATCCAATGGTGCCTTTTATCAATTTAAAAAAAAATCATCAAATTTCATAATTTTTAAGGTGAAATCCTACGACACAGTCCTTTGCGTCGGAGGTCGTTGAATTTTCTCATTGGATTTTGGGTTCAAATCTTGTAGTGAGAGATAGATAGAAAGAGGTCATGGGTTTAGGGGGGGATTAGTATCATCCCATGTCATACTTGCAAGCGTCGCACCCGCTACAACGCCACACAATAATTGAAATGTAAACATGCTTAGAGAGTGAAAGAATAGGATTGAGACCTAAATGAATCTTTCATAAATCAAGAGCTATGATACGGGGATGAAATGATTTGGGCCCTGGGCCCTAAATTTTAATTTTTCGATAATTTCATTCCATTATCATTCAGGATCACTAAGAGAATAACATGTACAACATATCCACAACATATCAATCATGGACATAATAACAAGCACACAAGAGACACATAGTTTCCTCGGGGAAAACCAATAAGGTGAAAAACCCCGCAACTTCCTCAGAGATAGAATAAGCCACAATACAATATCACAATGATCAAACCCAAAGAGATGTCTCTAGAAGATACTCCTCCTCCTCCACTTGTGTCCCACTTTCTCTCTTAGCTATGCGAGCTTGAGAAGTGATTGAATGAAGAGAATGAGCCAGTCTTATTCTCTATTTATACTTGAATTAACCTGCCAGTAAAACTAACTGAGCCAACCTCCTAATGAAGTCTAATAACCCAACCAATTAACTCAACCAGGGCTGACCCCACACTGGTGGTCTAATAACCCATCAAATATAAGTTGCAACACTTGCAATACTTGCGACACTTACAAATATAAATGACGACACTTCTAATTGGAGGAATAATACATCTCCATCATACATATAATAAAGTACAAGTGTAATACACAGAAGAATATATTTTAAAGTTACAAATACATCAACACTCCCTCTTAACTAGGAAGGTATTCTATCGACATAGGTCATCAATACACAATGCCACAAGTCTTAAATTCTAGAGCTGGATCATCATTACTGGATCATGGAGCATCATCATCATCACTGCTGTTGTAATCTGCATCTCGATCACTAGGCTATCTCTGAATTCTTCTCATCATAGGAAGTTCTACAGATCCATCCCTTTTTCATGTTGGATGTCGGCCTAGCCTCCTGTAGGTCTTCATCATCTCTAGCCATACTGAATAATCCTCAGGACTAATTATGTGTGTGACAAAACCTTGAAAGAGCATCCTAGGACTGATTACGAGCTTACTGCTCAACCTATCATATCTCCCAGGGAAATATTATATGTGACCACCACAAAAACTCAAAAGAGAATCCCAGGATTGATTACGAGCATACTTCTCAACCTATCGTATCTCCCAGGGCAATATTACATGTGGTCATGGAAAAACCTCGAAAGAACATCCCAGGACTGATTACGAGCGTATTTCTCAACCTATCAAATCTCCCAATGCAATATTATATGCCATAGGACAAAACCTCGAAAGAGCATCCCAGGACTGATTACAAGTGTACTGCTCAACCTATCGGATCTCCCAGGGCAATATTATATGTCCTCAAGACAAAACCTTGAAAGAGCATCCCAGGACTGATTACGAGCATACTGCTCAACCTATCGGATCTGAAAAGCACACAACACTAAGAGGGGGGGGTGAATTGGTGTTGTAAAGTCTCAATTTATTCTTAATTCCAAAAATAAAACCAATATACTGATCTTGTAGTTTTTCCTTAAAACAACATAACATCAAGGTAATATCAACACAGAATTTCTTCACTTGTATGAATATAAACTTTATATATATAAACAGTCTGTGCTACAACACAGAGAACATATGCCAGCTGCAACTGGTCAAACAGAGGCTTCAACCTCAATCAATTTCTAATACTCAGCTTCAACTGAGAATGTCAAAACAAGCTACAACATGAATTAGGGCACAGGATTGTTCCCTTGCACTATCCTTCAAATTCAGGGTTTCTTTTATTGAGGTTATCAGACCTTCCTTACTTTATCAGTCTTTCCCAACATCAACACTCGAAATCTCCTTTTTATGCTTCCTCAAGTTCAGATCTGTCTTTATTCACCATCAAAACAACAAATTGTTCATTGTTTATTATAAGTGGAATCTCCAGCAAATACCTTCTACTCACATCAAGATAACTATGTTCAAAAGCATCATTCTCTCAACATTATGGATATCTCAACACCAAACCCTGTCTCATTTTGTCCATCAGTAAGCTTCTAGAATCATATCTCCATAAACACTGTCATCATATCTTCATCCAACTCAGAAATAAAAGATAAACCAAATATTACATTTCTATAGGTGTTGTTGCTCCTACTGCTACCTCCGAGCTATCCTCCTCAACCACCGAACTCTACCTCACTGCTCCTCCCCAATTCGCATTAGCTCTTTCTCTCCAAACAACGAATTGCTCTTTTGTATTTATACTTTATCGTGAAAGGTGGGCTGACTCATCATTATTTATCAAATGATATTTTATTTAATTAAGAGGCCGACTTGTTCATTTTATTTCCATGCTATATTTAAAATACATCCATTCATATGTATTTTTTCTATCTCATTGTGGGTTCATGACATGATCAACATATGGATTCCATGTACGCAATAGTCATCATTTAGTATTCCCACATGTGCCATAAATGATTCCCACATCTGTCTTCCTACAGCTGCCTGCATTGATCTTCACAACCTCAAAAAAGATGCCTGTGAGTGTTGTCTAGCAGTGCCCACAATCCACCATTTGATCAAGCCCATGGGTGGGTTGTTTGTCATTTAAGATGCTCGCAGATGCCACTTGGCATGCCTGTAGTCCCACTTCCAGGATGCCCGTGGTCTTCTTTCATATGCTGGGGGTTTTTCCCTTCAAAAATTTACCATGCAGCTCTTGTCCAGAATCTTAGACCCAACTCCATTTCATGTGCCAATCATCCTTGTTTTGTCCATATCATTGTTGCCATCTCCAGGTCATCTTGCCATGTGTCTTATCTAGGGTATTTGGGCCAAGTCCAAATGACCACAGTATGGGTCATTTTCCCATCACCTTGTCTACTGTGTCTTTTTCTCCTTTGTTATTAATGTTTCCATTAATGACAATCATAGACATATTTAACAATCTCCCCCTTTTTCATTGATGGAAAACAGCTAGCTTCTTCTTCTCCCCCTTTGACATTAATGACATAGGTGAAAAAGAAATTGAATGTTGAGTTTGATCATTAGCCATCATCAATGTCTGTAAGTATTCTCCCTTGTTGGATGCCATCATCATTGGATGTTGGGATAATATAACAATTTTCCTTGGAGTCTGCTACAATTTTAGACTTCATATGAGTTCTCCCCCTATCAACATGACACTCAAACTGTTCTTGACCAGAACTTATATACCTGCTGTAAAGAGATTTTTGAAATGCTCATGACCTTTTCTTCATATCTAGAATCAAGACTTTTGGCTTCTGCTATATTTGTCTTGCTTCATCAAAATATTTTTGGCTTCTTATACACAATGTTTAGTGTTTGTAGATGTCCAGGAATACTTGTGAACAAATGGCACCGTCTGCTATAGGTCTGTTCATTTTCAAGTTTCTCATGTGCACACTCCCCCTAAAAAACAGATCCCATAATGAGTGGCATTCTTATGGGACCCCCTTATGTGTTAAGTGAGGTTAATCTTGAAGGGAGATAACCCCCAACCTTTGTCGAAGATACACAAATGTATCTTTGGGAAAGGGTTTTGTAAAAATATCAGCAACCTGTTCTTTTGTGCTTACATATTCCAATTTTACTTTTTGTTCACTGACTTGTTCTCGAAGAAAATGGTACTTGATTGGGATATGCTTAGTCTTTGAATGCATAACTAGATTTTTAGAAATACTTATAGCACTGGTATTGTCACAGTAGATTGGTGTAGGCTGACTGTTATTAACTTGAATATCTTCTAAAGATTGTCGTATCCATAGAATCTGAGTGCAACACTCAGCTGCAGCAATATATTCAGCCTCAGTTGTAGATAGTGATATGGATGATTGCTTTCTGCTTGACCATGCCACCAAGCAATTTCCTAGAAAGAATGCATTGCCACTGGTGCTTTTTCGATCATCTAGACTACCTACCCAGTCTGCATCTGTATAGGCTGAAAGATTTAAGTTTTGGTTCTTGGGATACCAGAGCCCAACTTTAGATGTACCCTTGAGATACCTGAAAATTCTTTTGACACCTGCTACATGAGATTCTTTAGGACATGATTGAAACCTGGCCACCATTCCTATAGCTTGCATGATGTCTAGCCTAGAGGCAGTTAAATGCAGTAGGCTTCCAATCATTGATCTATACAAAGTGACATCAACTAGTGGAAATTGATCATCTTTGCTGAGTTTGCAATTTGTTGTCATGGGTGTACCTGCAGGAGCACAATCAGCCATTTCAAACCTTTTAAGCATCTCCTTTAGATACTTAGACTGAGATATGAAAATACCTTTAGATGTTTGGGAGATCTGTAAACCAAGGAAAAAGGACAGTTCCCCAATCATAGACATCTCAAATTCCAGAGCCATTGAATTAGAAAATTCATGGCTTAACTTATCGTTATTGCAACCAAAAATGATGTCATCAACATATACTACAGTAATTAGAATCCCATTCTTCTCAGTTTTGATGTAGATATTGCTATTTTCAATACATCTTTTGAAGCCTTGCTGAGAAAGATACTTGTCTAATCGTTCATACCAAGCCCTTGGGGCTTGTTTCAACCCATAAAGAGCCTTTTTCAGTTTCCAAACATAGTCCTCCATTTCAGGCAGCTTGAAACCCTCAGGTTGTTCAGTATAGACTTCTTCATGTAAATCTCCATTCAAGAAGGTGGATTTTACATACATTTGGTAAACCTTGAAATTTTTGAAGCATGAGTAAGCAAGGAACATTCTTATTGCCTCCATTCGAGCAACAGGAGCAAAGGTTTCTTCGAAGTCAATTCCTTCAACCTGTGCATAACCTTTGCAAACAAATCTGGCCTTATTTCTCACTATTTCTCCTTCTTCATTCATTTTATTTCTAAAGATCCATTTAGTTCCTATGACATTCTTGTCCTTTGGACATGAGACTAATTCCCAAGTACCACTTTTTTCAATTTGTTTTAGCTCTTCCTACATGGCTCTATTCCACTGTAAATCTTCATATGCCTCATTGAAATTTTTTGGTTCAATTTTGGACAGTAGAGCCACATCCCTTCTTCCTGTTTGTCTTAGTTGAATTCCTTCATCTAGGTTTCCAATGATAAGGTTTTCTGGATGATCTCTTTTTATAAATCTGAGTGAAGGTTTCATGCCTTCCAAGGGGAGTTGTTCATCCTTAGATTGTTTAGGTTGATTTGTTTGTTCCTTAGTCATTTCTTGTGATATTTCTTCATCATCAAATGAATCACCATCACTGACCTTAGGTTTGGATTCTGGCAATTTTCATGCGAGATCTTTATCAACAACTACGTCTATACTTTCAACAATTCGCTTCAATCTCTTGTTTTAGTATTTGTATGCTTTCTTTTTTGTTGAGTAGCCCAAGAATATTCCTTCATCAATCCTTGAATTGAAGCTTCCAAGACTGTCATCAATTACCTTTATGTAACATTTGCTCCCAAAATTTTTGAAGTAATTTACCATAGCTCTTCTTCCTGTCCATAACTCATAGGGTGTTTTGTCATCATTGACTCTCAGTTGTGCTCTATTGATAACATAAATTGTTGTACTCACTGCTTCTCACCAAAAAACCTCTGGCAGATTTGCTTCCAACAACATAATTCTTGCAGCTTCTTGAACAATTCGATTTTTTCTTTCTACCACCCTGTTTTGTTGAGGAGTTCAGGATGCACAGTATTGTCTTTTGATTCCATTTGAATCACAGAAATATTTGAAATCACTTGAGGTGAATTCACCTCCATTATCCGAGCGTAAGCACTTAATTTTTTGTCCACATTCATTTTCTGTTTTAGCTTTAAAAAGCTTGAATTTTTCAAAAGCTTTGGACTTATTTCTCAAGAATGTGACCCATGTCATGCGTGAGAAATCATCAATGAAAAGCATGAAGTATAGCTCACCTTGAAGAGTTTGGACTCTTCCTGGTCCACATAAGTCTGTGTGAACTAATTCCAAGGGATGTGATGTTGATTGATAAGTTTTTGCCTTGAAATTTGTTCTTGTTTGCTTACCATGTTGGCATGATCCACATAAATTGTTTGTAGGTTTGGAAATTTTTGGCACCCTCTAACTGCATCTTGGTGACTGATTTTTACTATATTATCAAAGTTTAGATGTGCTAATCTCTTGTGCCACAACTAGCTGTTGTCATGTTGACTGACAAGGCACCTTTCTCCGTCTATTTCTTCTAATACATACACACTTCCTGCTGATCTGATTCCTCTTCCTATAACTTGTTTATGCCCATTTTGTCTTATTTCACAATGGTGGGAAAAAAAGGTGACATTGTGATCAGCATCACATAATTGTCCAACACTTATTAGATCATGTTTTAGTCCCTCAACATAAAGAACATTCTGTGCCTTTGCATTTTCTGTGAGGGCCACAGTCCCTTTTCCCAAGATTTTTGCAGTTCCATTATCTCCATATGCTACATCACCACCTTTTTCCTTTTTTAATGTAAGAAATTTTCCTTTGTGTCCAGTCATGTGCTTAGTGCACCCGCTATCAATATACCATTTATTTTCATTCTTCTGATCATAGAGAGTTATCCCACAAATGTCACTAGTGGTCATTTCACCAACAGTTTCTAGCCTGCAATTTTCAGATGTGTGACCAAAGTTTTTGCACTTGGAGCATTTGAGTTCTTCGGACAGTACAGAAAAAGAGTTGTTTTTTTGAAAGAAGGTCTTCTGAGCATGTTGTAATCTTGTGGAGCTAGTAAAATCCTTTTTGCGTGTCCTACAATCGATGGCTTTGTGTCCAAACTTATAACAATTATAGCAATGCCCAAAAAATGTATTTTGAACGTGGAAAAGAATGGTCTTCTTGAAGCCTGGAATGAGTGATTTGCTGTGGCTGACTTTGGCTTGTCTTCATGGCTCATGCTGACTTGATTTTCGTCTGATTTTCTTAGATGGATTACTTGCTTTTGCAACATTTCACATTCCTTCTTCCTTAGTGCTAGCTGTCTTTGTGCCTAACCCAAAGGCTCTTGAGTTTTCTGAATATTGTCCTTGAGTTTGGAGATTGCTTTGCTGATTTCCAGAATTTGACATTCTGCTGCAGGCTTCTTAAATGATGGGTATTCAATCACACTTTTGATGCCAACATTTTTATGCTGAGACAGTGGTTTTGATTTCTCAAATTTTTCTTTAAGAGAGTTGACTTCATCCTCTTTTCTTTGTAATGCCAGACCTAGTCTTTTGACCCACTGATTTTTTGCAATTTGATACTCCTGTTTTAGCTGTTCATTTGTATTTTTTAGGTTCTCAATTTCCTCCAAGGAAGCAATGAGTTCTTCCTCAAGATCAACTACACCCTCATCATGTTTTGAGATATCCTCATTGTTTTATTGTGCTAGAAACAATATCTCATTTCTTTCAAAAAATTCTTCTTCTTCTTCACCATCTGAAACTCCTTCATCTTCTACCTTAGAGAAAAAAGTTTGCTCATTTACAAACCTTCTATCTCCAAAGGATCTTCTAGGTTTTAATTGTTTCTACCTGTCCTTTAATGGACATTTGGCAGCAAAATGCCCAATTTTTCCACAATTGAAACACTTTAGCGGGACTTTTCCTTTGTATCTTCCAGTCCCTCTTTGAAGCTTATTGACAAAATTTGCTATATCTTCATCAAATATTTCAGAGTCTAGTTGACAGGGTTCACGAAGTTGATCCTTGTTTTTAGCAACCTTGAATGCTGCTTCATTTTTCCTGGGTTCTTGAATTCTCATTTCATATGCTATTAGAATTCCCTGAAGTTCTTCTACTTTTAATTCATCCAATTTTTCCCTATCTTCAATAGCAGATACCTTGGGATTGTATTTGGGTGTCAAGGTTCTAAGAACCTTTTGAACCACCAACTTTGGTTCCATTATTTCACCGAGACCTCTCATGGTGTTCACAACTTCTTCTACCTTCTGAAAATAGCCTGCTACATCTTCTTCCTTAGTCATCTTTAGAATTTCAAATTTACTTCTGTATGTCTGGAGCTTAGCTTATTGAACTTTAGAGTCTCCCTGATAAATGGTGGCTAGCTTGTCCCACATTTCCTTAACGGTGGTATAATTCATGACTTTGAAAAATTCAGTCTCACTCAGCCCAGCTAGAATAGCATTCATAGCCTTAGAATTGTTTTCACAGTCCTCTATTTCATCTTCAGAAGTAGGACCAATTGTTGGTTCCTTATATCCATTTTTTACTATTTTCCATACCTCAAACCCCAGAGAGATTAAGTAGGCATTCATCCTCTTACTCCAGTAAATGTAATTGCTCCCATCAAATCTATGAATGTCCCTGATCTTGGATCCACCCATTGTGTGTTACTTAGGATCTTCTTCAAGCTGTCAAGCCTTTTGTGAAGAACCTTGCTCTGATACCAATTGAAAAGCACACAACACTAAGAGGGGGGGGTGAATTGGTGTTGTAAAGTCTCAAATTATTCTTAATTCCAAAAATAAAAACCAATATACTGATCTTGTAGTTTTTCCTTAAAACAACATAACATCAAGGTAATATCAACACAGAATTTCTTCACTTGTATGAATATAAACTTTATATATATAAACAGTCTGTGCTACAACACAGAGAACATATGCTAGCTGCAACTGGTCAAACAGAGGCTTCAACCTCAATCAATTTCTAATACTCGGCTTCAACTAAGAATGTCAAAACAAGATACAACATGAATTAGGGCACAGGATTGTTCCCTTGCACTATCCTTCAAATTCAAGGTTTCTTTTACCAAGGTTATCAAACCTTCCTTACTTTATCAGTCTTTCCCAACAGCAGCACTCGAAAACTCCTTTTTATGCTTCCTCAAGTTCAGATCTATCTTTATTCACCATCAAAACAACAAATTGTTCATTGTTTATTATAAGTGGAATCTCCAGCAAATACCTTCTGCTCACATCAAGATAACTTTGTTCAAAAGCATCATTCTCTCAACATTCTGGCTATCTCAACACCAAACCCTATCTCATTTTGTCCATCAGTAAGCTTCCAGATTCATATCTCCATAAACACTGTCATCATATCTTCATGCAACTCAGAAATAAAAGATAAACCAAATATTACATTTATGTAGGTGTTGCTGCTCCTGTTGCTACCTCCGAGCTGTCCTCCTCAACCACCGAACTCTACCTCACTGCTCCTCCCCAATTCGCATTAGCTCTTTATCTCCAAACAACAAATTGCTCTTTTGTATTTATACTTAATCATGAAAGGGGGGTCGACTCATCATTATTTATCAAATTATATTTTATTTAATTAAGAGGCCGACTTGTTCATTTTATTTCCATGCTATATTTAAAATACATCCATTCATATGTATTTTTGCCATCTCATTGTGGGTACATGACATGATCAACATATGGCTTCCATGTACGCAATAGTCATCATTTAGTATGCCCACATGTGCCATAAATGGTGCCCACATCTGTCTTCCTACAACTGCCCGCATTGATCTTCACAGCCTAAAAAATGATGCCTGTGAGGGTTGTCTAGCAGTGCCCACACCACCATTTGATCAAGCCCGTGGGTGGGTTGTTTGTCATTTACGATGCTTGCAGGTGGCACTTGGCATGCCTGTAGTCCCACTTCCAGGATGCCCGTGGTCTTCTTTCATATGTTGGGGGTTTTTCCCTTCAAAAATTTACCACGCAACTCTTGTCTAGAATCTTAGACCCAACTCCACTCCATGTGTCAATCATCCTTGTTTTGTCCATATCATTGTTGCCATCTCCAGTTCATCTTGCCATGTGTCTTATCTAGGGTATTTGGGCCAAGTCCAAATGAACACAGTATGGGTCATTTTCCCATCACCTTGTCTACTATGTCTTTTTCTCCTTTGTTTTTAATGTTGCCATTAATGACAATCATAGACATATTTAATAGGATCGCCCAGGGAAATATTATATGTCCTCCCAAAGCAAAACCTTGAAAGGGCATTTGCCATATCTCCTAGGGAACTATTACATGCCATAGGAAAAACCTTGCAAGAGTATCTGCAAATCTCCCAGGGAAAGATTATATGCATATCTACATAACCTGTCCACGGCCACGGAGTATCATCCCGATAATCATGATCATACTGATCATCATCATACCATACATCGTCCTAATGCACATCATCACATGATCAACCTGATCATTGTCACAGCATCGTCCTGATGCATGTCATCATCGCATGATCATCCTGATCATCGTCATAGCATCATCATGATGCATATCATCTGGAGCATCATCCTAATACTCATCATCACCATATAATCAAACTGATCATAAAAAGCATCCACCTGGTGCATATCATCATACATGATCATCCTGATCATCATACGTAGCAGTAATTGAAGCATTGTCTTGATGCTGATCACACAGTGCTTACATCCACAACCATGGGAAGGATCCTCCTATCACCATGCTTGGAATGGATTCTACAAATATGTCCCATCACTTTTTCCTCGAAGTATCTTCAATCTGAAGAACACCAAGCCTCTCTCTGAAGTATTCAAACTTCACTCTAGCTAGTGGTTTCGTTAACACATCTTCAACCTGCTCCTCTGTCGCAACATATAGGAGCTTCACTGCTCCTCTCTACACCATATCCCTAATATAGTGATATTTGATCTCGATATGCTTCGACCTATCATGGAACACCGAGTTCTTAGACAACTTCACACAACTCTGTTTGTCACAAAAGATACAGGTAGCATCCAATGAAAGATCAAATAACTCAGACAGTAGCTTCCTCATCCATACTGCCTCACAAATAGCCAAACAAGCTGCGACATACTCTGCCTCGGCTATACTCAGTGCTACGCGGGACTACTTTCTTACTAAACCAAGAAATCACACCTAATCCCATACTAAAGCAGCACCCCAAAGTGCTCTTCCTATCTGTAGCACTTCCTACCCAATCTAAATCAACATAACCCTCCAAGTTAAACTTTTGATTCGCATCATACTTGAGCCCATAATCAATTGTGCCTTTTAGGTACCTCAGAATATGCTTTACAGCAATCAGGTGAACACCTTTAGGATCCGTTAGGGACTGGCTCAATGTGTTCACCGCAAAGCAAATATCTGGTCTCGTGTTTTTCAGATACATTAAGGACCCAATCATCTGATGATACACAGTGACATCAAACGGCTTAGATGAAGCATCACACAAAAGCTTCAAGTTCGATGCCATAGGTGTGGCCATGGACTTGTAGTCCATCATCCCGAACCGCTTTAGGATCTCTACTGCATACTTCCCTTGTCCAAGAAAGATTCCATCTGCACTCTGCCACACCTCCATGCCTAGAAAGTAGTGCATCATCCCCAAGTCCTTCATCTCGAACTCGGTAGCAAGCTTCCTCTTCGTACCGGCAATCAATATATCCTCACCTGTAACAAACAGGTCATCCACATACAATAGTTGTATCACTAGATTTCCTTCCTCAACCTTGTAGTAAAGGTTGGAATCTGCTTTACTCTTAGTAAATCCCAAACTGGATAGAAAACTATCTATCCTACCATACCAAGTCCTAGGAGCTTGCTTCAAGCCATACAAGGCTTTCTTCAACCTGCACACATATGACTCCCTGTCATGTGTCTCAAAACCAAGCGGTTGCTCCACATACACTTCCTCTTCGACTACACCATTCAAGAAAGCTGTCTTGACACCCATCTGGTGTATCTTCCACATCATCACTGTAGCCAGAGCAAGTACTATTATGATGGAAGTGTGTCTGGCTACAAGTGCAAAAGTCTCTTCATAGTCTATCCCCTCTTTTTGGGAGAAGCCACGAGCTACAAACCTTTCCTTGTATTTCTCTATGCTACCATCTGCAGCATGCTTGATCTTATAGATCCACTTGGAAGTCACAACAGACTTCCCTTCAGGTCTTGGGACCACATCTCAAACATCATTCTTCATGATCGACTGGTATTCCTCGACCATGGCATCCTTCCATTCTTTCTTTTCCGCTGCCTCTTCATAACTGAAAGGTTCTTTGTTCATAATGTTACAGAGTAAGGCAACATAGCTAGTGTGTGACCTTGTCCTTTTCCTTTCTCTGTTTTCCTCTTTTGGAATACCATACCTTTCTGCATCTTGGATGAGATCTCTAGACCATGCAGGGTTCCTCTTGTGAGAGTTCTTCTCACGGGGTGGATCTACAGCTTCTTGTGGATCTTCAATTTCATGAACGTCTTCTGGAATTGCTTCATTCATAGTGGTGTCTTGAAATCTGGTTACCTTTGGTTCTTCATTTTCTTCAACAGGTGTCTTCCTTGATTTGATGTAAGCTGAGTCTTTATGAAATGTTACATCCCTGCTAATGTCAATCTTCTTGAACCTTGGAAAGTAGATTCTATATGCCTTCGAGCTTTCATTGTAACCCACAAAGGTTCCCTTCTTTCCTGAAGGATCTAGCTTTGTCCTCTTTTCCTTTGGAATGTGTGTGTACACTGGACAACCAAATATCCTGACGTGGCTAACTTCAGGTTTCTTACTAGAGAAAACTTCTTTTGGTGTCTTGTTGTCAAGTATCTTGTGAGGTGTTCTGTTCTGCACATATACAGATGTCATAGCTGCTTCTACCCATAGATACATAGGCAAATATTGGGCATGAAGCATTGCCTGTGTTGCTTCCATGATATTTCTATTCTTCCTTTCTACAACCCCATTCTGTTCTAGATTGTAAGGAGTGTTCAACTCCCTCTTAATCCCCGAATCACTGCATAACTTCTTGAAATCACCTGAAGTGAATTCTCTACCATTGTCAGATCTGAAGGTCTTGATCTTCTTATTAGTTTGATTTTCTATTAAGGCTTTGAAATCCTTGAACTTATCAAATACTTCATCTTTATTCTTAAAGAAGTAAACCCAAGTCTTCCTAGAGAAATAATCAATGAAGGAAACATAATATACATACCCACTCAGAGAATTGGATGACATTGGTCCACATATATCGGAGTGGATAATCTCCAAGATTCCTCTTTCTTTGCTTTCACTGCTTGGAAATTCCTTCTTGGTGTTCTTTCCTTTTTGCACATCCATTGCAAATGCCTTCATGCTTTGACTGGATTTCAGGAAGACCTTCTACAACTTTGCTTGCAATTGGTAGTGCTCTTTAGTGCATGTGTGCAAGCCTTCTATGCCAAAGTTCACTTGGCTCCATGGATTCATGTACCATGGCATGTTTAGGTTGTGCCTTCAATTTGTACAATCCTTCCTCTTGCTCTCCAATCACTACTGCATCATCTATGGTCTTACCCTTTGGCCACATGAGTACTTGGCCATCCACAAATGCAACTCTCATTCCTTTTGCATCCAAAGATGATATGGAGAGAGGATTCTTCTTGAGTCCAAGTACATATAGAACATCTTTCATCTTCAAAGACTTCCTAGAGTCTAGTTTGTAGGAGGCTTAACCACTTCCTTTTATAGGATATTGATAGTCATCCCCAAGTTTCACTTTATGAGCTGACTCATGTTCAGATAGATCTATAAAGGATTCTTTAAACCTAGTCATGTTTTTGGAAGCCCCACTATCAATAAGCCAACCATCACATCCATGAGAGATAGTACCCGTGAGAGCAGAAATCAGCACATATTCTTCCTCACTTGAAGAGTCTTCACTTTCTACCCTAGTCTTCTTCTTGGGAGGTTCATCATCCTCAGCAACATGAGCATGATATCTCTTCTTGTTGCTCTTCCTCTTCTTGTTGTAGCTCTTGTTGTTTTCTTTCTTGTTATTCTTGGGACAATCTAAAGAAAAGTGTCCCTTCTCATTACAAGTAAAGCACCTCAAATCTTTCTTATCTCTTTGATGGTGGTGTGGAGTTCTCTTGTGAAACGATTGCTCCCTCTTGAACTTACCTTTCTTGGTGTGTGCTATGAGAGCTTGATCTTTGTTTCCCATCTTTTCTTCTCAGACTATAATCCTAGCTTCTTCTTGTGAACATTACTCCCACAGTCTACTGAAAGAGATCAATTTCTTTCTTGCACAGATTCCTTGGATGAAGGAGTCTCATGACCTAGGTAGGCCATTCAAAGTGGTCATGACAATTTCTCCATTCTCCACTACTTCATCCACAGCTTCAAGTTGTTCCTGGATTTGAGAGACCTTGGAGAAGTAGGATTGTATGGTCTCTCCATTCTGGATCTTTACCCCTTTCAACTGATTTTGCAGAGTCATTTTCTGATTTATGTTATTTCCTTCAAACAACTTAGTCAAAGAGTCAAACATATCCTTAGGTGTCTTTAGAGAAGACACATGGGGTATGAGATGGTCCTTAATAGAATCAACAATGATTCTCTTGGCTTTGACCAAGTTCTTCTTGTGTAATTCCTTAGCCTCTTCTCCCTCTATAACTGTAACCTCTTAACTTATGTAAGTGTCCAACTCATTCTCTTCTAGGATTAACCCAATCCTATACTTCCAGGCTCAAAAATTATCATCCCCTTCAAGCTTATCTTCAAGCTTGGTGTGGTGAGACATCTTAAAGAGTACTTCAAATGGAAATAGAAAAGTTATTAGGTCTTACGACTTGATTTGCTGAAAACTGGATATTGAGCTAGATTAGGGTTTGTTAGAGAAACCCTAAAAATTCAAAATTTGAATTTCAAACTTCTGAAAGGATAGAAAGATGTGCCTTGATGAGCTGGTCAACCTGGTATACTCTAAATTTGAAAACTGCAAAATTTGATCCCTCAAAATTGCCTTTGAAACTTCTCGATTCACTAGACAGGACCCTGAACTAGGGTTTGATTTTCCCAGAGCTTCACCCAACCAAAAAGTTTGATCCAAATCTCTAAAATTCAATTTTTCAAAGGAGCTTCCAGTCGTGGTCTCAGATTTCAAAAATTCCAACTTTATCCGAAACCCTAATTTCTTGCAGCAGAGATTAGGTCAAAACGGAAAATGCTCAAAATTGAATTCTGTCTCAACAGAAAGATGCGCCCTTTCTAGGAGAGTCAATCTAGCCTCCGTCCTTTGATGATCTGTGGAGAGAAACCCAAAATTTAAGAAACCATAGCTTCTGCAGCTGCATAGTGCCTTCTTCTTAGGTGAGCTCTAATACCATGTTAATTTTTCGATAATTTCATTCCATTATCATTCAGGATCACTCAGAGAATAACATGTATAGATATCTACAACATATCAATCATAGACACAATAACAAGCACACAAGAGACACAAAGTTTCCTCGGGGAAAACCAAGAAGGTGAAAAACCCCACAACTTCCTCAGAGATAGAATAAGCCAAAATACAAGATCACAATGATCAAACCCAAAGAGATGTCTCTAGCAGATACTCCTCCTCCTCCACTTGTGCACCACTTTCTCTCTTAACTATGCAAGCTTGAGAAGTGAGTGAATGAATAGAATGAGCCACTCACACTCTCTATTTATACTTGACTTGACCTACCAATAAAACTAACTGGTCCGACCTCCTAATGAAGTCTAATAACCCAACCACTTAACTCAACCAGGGCCAACCCCACACTAGTGGTCTAATAACCCATTAAATATAACTTGTGACACTTGCAACACTTGCAACACTTGGGACACTTACAAATACAAATGACGACACTTCTAATTGGAGGAATAATACATCTCCATCATACATATAATAAAGTACAAGTGTAATGCACAGAAGAATATCTTCTGAAGTTAAAAATACATCAACACTAAATCATTTGGATATGGGTGTTTTTCACACGAAAGACGGCCCATATGGCCTCAAACATGGCCAAGAAGGGAAATAATACCAAAAAAAACCTCTCGTAAGTCCAACTTTAAAAAGAATTGTAAGGGGCCGTTGGATTATCCCTGGCAGGGTGTTGTGGTCACAACAGTGGGATACTTGAGCCATAAGTAGGTTTTGTAAACTGAAACAAGGACTTTAATCCCTAAATGACCCTCTCAACCTCAAGTTCCATGAACAAAACATAAAAGCCATAACAGGAGCTCTCTATAAAGTGTCTTTGGAACAGGGAAATTTTTAGGGGTTAAATTTAGCCAATTGGCTATTTTTTGGCCTTTTTCTCAAAAAATAAATTTGCTATTTGGCCATTTTTAGTCTCTAATATCGCTTATATTTACATAAAATATGTTTTTTTATCATAATATTCGCCAAAAATTACAATTTTTAGTAGTAAATTGTATGTTTCATATTTAATATTTGCCTACCAATCTATATATATGTTTTTTCCAATCCAAAATAATCACCTAGAATACTATACTTAAGTATACTCTTATAAACCTTAAAAAATACCCTGCTTTGGAATCAAAGATGAATGAGAGTGTCATTACAATGTCTTGGGAATCATGTCTGACAATTAAATGAGAGCCTTTATCAATAATCTTTTCTTCTTAGGCATATGGACACCATTAATTGTCCAATGTAGATTATCCCTAACATGCTTTATGCACTATGGATGGTTCTTGGGCCCTTAACCATAGTTTTGGTAGAAAAAAAATAGCCTCAAGCCCTTGGCCATGGTTTATGGAGGGAAATAACAATCTTAGACCCTAAA
>BSBM01000762.1:4432500-4437500 GCA_027924585.1 Larix kaempferi | reverse complement strand
TGATAAAGAGAGTGACAAAACCCATAACATGAAAAAATCCACCCTATCCCTATTATGAAGTTAAGATCTATCATGAAGTTAAGATTGAATGGAAATGCTAACCTAGACAAATGTGAAATGTGATCGTATAAAACAATTGTCTATGAGAAATGTGATGGTATAAAACAAGAGAAGCTTTGATAAAATCATTATTTTTTTTTCTTTTCATATATTGAGTTTTTTAACTATGAGAACTTAAAATTATCAATATAAAAATTTACATAACCACCTAATTTAAATAAAGAACATTTCATACAATTATCATACAAAGAATTGTGAATCGCTCTAACCTTTCATATATATATTATTGTTATCATTTCTAAACTCTTTAAATTTTAAGTTTTTATTTTATAAAAGACATTAATTTTTTTTATTACTTTTCATAATTTTTTTATTTTATGAGTCAACATGGATTTTAGTATCTACTTATAGCTCCTTAAATTACTTATCTCCTTCAAGTAATAACATAGTGATTTCATTTTGAAAATACATGTCTTTTTATTTTTTATTTTTATTAATGGTGGAAGTTACAAAATGGCGGATTTTTTATTATTTGGTTATTATTTTGTTACTGAAACACTCGACACATGTTACAAGATCTCCCTCATATTACACTCGATAAACTGGACAAACACTATCCAACACATGTTACAAGATCTCCCTACTATAAAGTTACAACAACAATAACTAATTTATACATTAAAAAAAATAGATGTAATAGAATTATTATCTATATATAATATTATTCCAAACATTACAACCTTATATTTATAAACTTTAATATATTGATTTCTTAATAAAATGTTATAGGATTTTTTTCTTTTTTATAACAATTAATATTAAAAAAAAATATAAAATACATACTTATTTTTCTTTTTAATAGTTTTACAAAGGATTCACAAACTAATGCTCAATCAATTGCATGTAGTTTAAAGACTGAAATAAATAAAAGCTAAAACAGGTATATGGAAGGATAAAAGTATGCAACTAACTAAAGCATATTAATTTTAAATTAAAATATTTTAATCACAATTTTTACCTTTGGTTAATAGTTTTTTTGAAGACCAATATTATTTAGCTTGTTGCAGGTTATTTAATGCCGCTGGAGCAGGCCTGTTCATTGTTGGATTTGTCAACCTGCTAGAGTATATGGCCCTATATGGGTATGTCATTTTCGTGTACTTGCCACGACCACATCTCATTTGGATAGTTGATTTGAAGATCATGACAACTGATTAGGATAAAAGACTGGTTTTTTTAGCTAATCTTTGATAAAAATTTGTCAAAATTGTTCTTGAAATTTGTTATTTCCTCAATTTTGCAATTTCAATAATCTTAATTGCTTGTATTAGATGTCCAATTTTAAAACTACCTAGATCACCAAAATTAAGATTTGAACACTCCAAATTGCAATTTAAACAAGAATTGCTGTACCAAATTAGGACCAATTGGTTAGGGCTTACCTTCAGTACCTAATTTCCGTTAGCGATACAGAAAACAAGGATTCAGTCCTTGCTCTCTGTAGGGTTTTTCCCCTGGCGTTCCAGCTTTTTGCAGGTGGCATCAGCTTTACGATAACAGACCCGCCCATTCCTTTCCTGGCTACGAGCATGCCATTAATCTTTCAAGGAAAAGCATCACAGAACTGGTCGTTAACCATACCTCAACCCATGTAAAATCCAGTATTAATATATATATATATTTGCAGATATGCATGCTCTGCTTTCAGGATTGTGTGGTGTTGTTTCGTGGCTTGTTCCTCCTGCCAATAATCATTTTTTGCAGCCTCATCGTTCTTCTATTGCCAACGCCGAATAATGTTGTCATTATATGCGTCGACCTCTGCGCTGGTGTGTGTGCCCTTTGCTGTATGTTTCATACCCTACGATTTTCTGTTGTGCTCTTTTGTTTAGCTATTAGGGTTTGGTAGTTGCTTGTGTTTTGGTGAACGCCCACCACCAGCCAAAGAATCCCGATCTTCATATAGTGGCACATGATTGAAGATTCTTCAACTTATTTTAACATTAATAAGAATTGCGTACAAAAGAAACAGTTCTCATTCGAGATTTGTGAAAGAGAATAATACACAGGGAATGCTATGCGATGAAGGAATTGCATTGAACAATAATATAAAATGTATGTTAGTTTATTAGAGTCTGTAAGATCACTGTAAGAAATTTTGTAAAAAAAACATATGTTATGACATCATATATGACATTGAAAATTACCATAAGAGCTATACTATCATTATTGAAAATTTGTCTCTTCTTTTTTTTACTTTTCGTGAAATTATGTTTGTGTATGCATGAAAAGCTTGTTACCTCCTTTTGGCACATAACCGTTTACATGAGCAATACACTGCATGGCGCTTGACTGGGCGTGTTTGCTCTGCTAGTTTTGCCTTACGTTTTCTTTGTCCTTTTCCAGTGGGTGGCGCACTGTGTTTTCTTTTATGCGTAGGTAGGGTGTTTTTTTGAAGCAAAAACTATGGTATCATTCCGTTAATCACTAGAATGCAACTTCCTCTAAGTTTTTAACAATTGTCATGCAAACGAAGTTTTCCATGTAGGTGATAGTTTTCGTAAAGATTACATACCAGCCATAAGCATTGACATGCATGCATTACTTTTGGATAGATTTAAGACACCTTATGCAGTCGCGTGGAGAAAAGAAGGTGCAGTTGTACTACCTGACTTAGTAACTGCACAGGATTGGATTGAAAATCAATCATGTGAAATTGCCTAGCCTTCCAAATTTATACACCTCAGTTATAACATTTCAATGTACGCTTATAAAACAATTTTTTTTAAAGATTTAGCTCAAAGTTTGATAATCATGCCTGTAATTTCTTCGCATGAATGCTCACTCCATTGAGATTAACAAATTAAAGTATATCGTTTTGTTGATGTGAATTTTGAGCTATAAGAATTTTGAAATATTGCTTTATAGTTGCCATGCAGATGAATGGATGAAAAAAAACAATTTTTTTTACATATTTAAGCCTATATATGAAGAGATGCACCTTGATCCAGCTGTTAATTACAAATCATACTGTCAAGTGATAATTGCCACATTTTCTTTTCGGTTTTGTTGTGTTGGGTCAGCAATTCAACCACTTATTACTTATTTAAATCAAATTATCATCCTTCAATAAAAAAGAGGAATTTTCTAATCTATTCAATCCTTGTAGCCCCTCAAAGGGAGCGTATTCTTGTGATACATAATTTTATCTTTATTTGCCTGCTTATACAACTTCACAAAGATATCTATATATATTTTGCAACCTCACAAAGATCAACTTATATATATTCGGCCAAGTATTCTATTAATTGGATTCAATAGCAGTAGTAATACTTACATCGTGTAAGGCTGTCTGTATAGCCTTCAGTTGGTTTGTTGACACTGTCCTTATCTGCATACAGATTTCTCAAGAGTCAAGTCACAAGTTCGATCCACGGGAAACTGAATTTGTCATTAGACGATAACTAACCACCAGACAGACAACGAAAATACCTCGTCAATCACGTTCCATCTGACTCCCTCGGTGCAAGGAGGTGTTGTGAGAGATCTTGTGTACCGGTAGTATTTCGTGCTACCTAATTTTATGTGCTCCGGATTCACCAAACCTAAAGCTTCCTCCGAAGGTTTCATCTCCGCAATGGCCATGATTTCATCCATTAACTGCAAAAATAATAAGCACAATATAGTCGCTTCATAATCTAAATATATGTATAATGCAAAATGAGATTTGATGGACCAATATACCTCTGCAAGGAATGTGTCAGGACTGCCAAACTTGTAAAGGATTCCAACGACAGCGAATTGGCCGTCCTCTGCTTTGTGCACCAGATGGATTTCTAACGGATGCCTGTTTCAATGCAAACTCTTCAGCGACTGCAACAAAATTGCAAAAAATAGTTGAGTACAGCAGCAGGGTCTAAATAGGGTTGTGAGATTGTAGCGTTGTCCGTCTATAGTGTGCTCGGCCGGGGTGTGCCAATGGCATCGAATGAGCGTAAATCTTTTCCCTTCTATCTCAATACTACCGGCGCCTTTTGGCCATTTCAGCTGATGCATATGCACAGACATACGTGTAAGAGAGAATCGAACCTGGAACCTTTATAGATGAGAAAAGCTTTAAAAGAAGGTTTCCATTACTGACCATGATCTCGTGGCCCCTGTTCAAGAGAGTTGCATTTGCAGGTGATAGATTCCGTGGAGGCCGCTCATGTCCGGAGAAATTCTGGCTTGTCTATTCACCACATCAATGGGAGATTGATGCGTCCCGTTTCCGCAGGTCTTCCATTCCTCCTTGAGTTCCCCCCAGTGTTCAGGCCCCTTCGGACCCTTTTTGTACTCAAACTTACTCTCGTTCTCTGTAGTTTCATACAAACAAATTCGAGTTTCAGATCAACATATACAAGATATCTGGAAATTTCTCTCTGAAGGTATCTGGAAAAATTATATCTCTGGAAAAATTATATCTATATACAAGAGACATGAGATGAATTACCAACTTTCTGAGATCGAACCACGGCGATGAAGAAAAGGATAAGCAATGCAAAGAGCGTACTGGATGTTACAGATAGTGCCATTATGAGGAAATAAGTTCCAGTACGGTGTGGCGTTTGAAGACGGCCGTAAGCCCATATATTATGAAATAAAAGAAAAGGCAAATAAAATTCTTGACATCCAATTTCAAATTTGAATTACCTCATGATTACCTAACACACAAAATGACCTAGCTATCAACTATTTCTCCACTAGATTCAATGCATCCATTTTGACTGTGTCAATTTAGTTACTCATATAAATATAAAGCTAACTTTCTTCAATAATGACTAGAGAATAAATATGAATGGAAGCACTCTATTTATTCTAGGTTTTACGGTGGGTTCGAAAATATGGTTAGAATGAAAGTAGTTTATTTATTTTAAGTTTTTACATTGGGTATTGAAAAT